>FIZU01065833.1:0-27615 GCA_900064475.1 Pseudococcus longispinus
CATGGCGCCTGGCGCCAGCCGGTCTCACCGGAGATACGGTGTTGCGGCGCGGCGTACCTAACGCGACTTCCTTCCTCGTTTTTTTAAAAGTTCCCAGTTGACGGGGGCGTTCTTATTTGTCTTTTGTTTTTTGGTTTTTCATTTTTTTTCCATTTTTTCCCCCTCTTCTTTCTTTCTTTCTTTCTTCACTTTACGTGGCACGCTTTCGACCATCTCTCAAAGAAAATAGTACGTACACGCGCGCAAACTAAGCAAAGTAAACTAATCGAGTAAAAGTCGAGTTGGCCGCGCCAAACGATCGCGCAACAACAAGGCACGATGAGCGTGCCGATGCCGCGCCGCCTAAGTAGATAGGTACTCGACAACCGACAAGCTGAAAACTGCGAAAATTCAAACCGAAACCTAAAATAGTAAAATTCGCCGATCAATTCGATTAACCGACAACAGACACGCGTCAACAGTCGACAAAAGCTGAAAATTTTGGAATTAACATCACCAACCGAATAAGACTACATAGGTAGAGGTATTCGTTACTGTAGTACGTACGTAAAATAAAAATAAAAATGGCTACTTGCCTGATAGTGTGAGCTTCCGACGAAGCAGTAACTTAAAATTCTACCACGAAAACGATTACAGTACAGAGATTGAGTGATTTACTCAGATGGTAGTATACTTTAGCTAGCTAAGTAACAAAAGGGGCAAAAGCAGAGGCACAGATATCAGTATCAGTATTTTCATGTTTTTTGTTTTGTTTTTTGTTTTGTTTTGTTTTTTTTTTTTTTTGCTTCTTTTTTAAAAAATTAAATAAATAGGTAAAATAAAATAGGTAATCGTAACGATAAAAATACGAAAATATAAAATAAACTGTTAAACGAGAACGGTGATGATAGCCTAATAACAATAATCGTATTACTGGTAACTACTTATAACGGTAGCGATAGTAATCGACGATTACCATACAAAACGTGTCGTCTCGACGTACTTAGTACCTACGAATAAGATTTGAAAATTGAATAGAAAAAATTAACCGAAGAGTGTTCCGCGTGTCCGACTGAAAAATCGAGTGAGAAAAACAAACGAAGCCTACAAATTCGACGGGCTCGATACCGAATTACCTACGAAATCGCGAGCGAAATCGATTAGAATTTCTTCCAAGGAACGTAGGTAATTGGCGTAGGTAGAGCGGGTTACGTCGTCGGAGTGATTACGCGAAAGCGAAACATTCGAAGGCGGGACACGTCACCGATGTACGCGTACCTAGACCTAGGTAATTCGTACGGACGCGCGTGCGTCGATATTAAAAGCGAAATGGCCGGCTAAGCTAGTCCTAGTCCTAGTCCTAGTCCTAGTCCTAGTTCTAGTCCGAAAGGAAAGAGCGAATACGCCGAAAAAAACCGTTATCGCTTTTCTCGTGCAAAAAATATGGGAATAATACTGCAAACTGTACCGTTTAACGCTCTACTAGCTCGACACTTCGTAATACGAATAATCACCAAATCTGGCCTCTGCTCGATGAACCACAAAGCTGAAAAATCTATTAAAAGCTGCCGGATGAAATGAAAATAATCGCGCGAACTAGGCTAATCGTCGAAATCGTAATCAGCGAGGAAATATACCCGGAAGAAACAAGACGATATAGGTATTTCGTAAACGTACGAACGTGATAGTAATTACCTGATCTTCGTTCAGATAGGCTGGCAATCCGCCGATGAATATTTTATGAGGAGAATCTGGCACCACTGTACTTACAACACCTAAATCAAGTAGTATATGTTCCATCAACGAATAATGACTGTCTTACGTAAAACGCGTTTTTAGCACCGGCGATAAATACGGTAGGTACGCGTAGGTACCTACAAACGTGCCGTTGAAATTTTTAACGCGCCCGAGACCGTACGTACATATCGTATAAGCGCTACCGTACCGCACCGCTAATGGTATACTCGTACATCGCCGCCTTTTGGACGCACGCGAAATACGCGGCTAAAAACGCGTTTCTACGAAAATTACAAAAATAAACATCAATATACCTGGTATCGTCGCCGTCATACTGGCGAGAGAATGATCGAAAGCTGCGAACAAACAAACAAACAAACAAACGTCAACTTTTCCATTCGCTTACGAATACCTTGGGTAACCAAATATCTTTTCGCTAATACGGTTATAACAACCTGGCATGCCTGGAGCCGATGTGTCGGTCATACCGGGAGTTGGCTGATAGTCGTGGGGACGACGGATTTTCAAACTTTGTCCTTTAAAATTTATACCATCGAATGCCATAGCTTGGGTGGTTTCGTCGATCGATCTGAACTACAAGAGCGAAACGCGAACGCGTAAAAATATAGCTATATACCTAATACCTAATTATATACGTAGGTATACGCGTACGCCGCCGCGTCGCGTAAATGGAGAAAAAATACCGCCGACGTTTCGGCAATCGAACGTACTAACCTCGAGAAAGGCGAAATTCTTATCTAAATTTATCTGACAAGCGAGAACAGGATTTCCGGCGGCTTGAGCCAATCCGGAGAGGTGCATTTGTTGATTGAAAAATTCCATCATTTCGTCCTGAAATACGAGTAACGTAAGTCAATGTCGCACCTTTCCGCGCAGCGCTGGCGAAAATAATCGCTTCTCGTTCTTACCTCGGTTACGCCGAACGGTATATTACCGACGTATAATCGCCTCGCTTGTCTGGTGATGGTGGAACCCACCACCGGAACTGCCGCTTGGGGAGTATCAGCGGTAACGTTGGCCGGAATCTGACCGGCAGCTGGAGGGTAACAAACGTAATTTCGTAAACGTATTACAAACGCGCGTTTTCGATCGATCGACTACGATAACGTAACGTAACGTAACGTAACGCAACGCAACGCAGCGCAGCGCACGTTAGCGTCGTTCGGTTTTGATACGAGCCATTCGATCGAAAGATTCGTTACCTTGCATAGCTTTATACTGTAGCGGAGAGATATGTTCGAAGCCTGGCGGCGGAACATCCCAGTACAACGAAGGTTTCCTGCGACGTGACTTGGACTTTTTCGGACTTCTCGAGCGACTGCGTTTCCTACTGCGATCCCTGTGCCTACTTCTGCTTCGAGATCTGCTTCTTCGTTTGTGATCGCGAGACCTCGATCTGTGACGCCTGTCGCGGTCTCGATCCCGATCTCTGTCACGATCCCTATCTCTATCCCGGTCACGATCTGCAATATAAAAATCAACGTTATCAACACGCGCGCGCGTACTCTCGAAACCGCCGATTTACGATTATCGTACGTATTACCTTCGCCCATCTTGATTCGGCGCAACGGCGGCGGCAGAAAAGTTTTGGAAAAAAAAACTCGTTAAAAGGACATCTGATACGTTCGTACGAACGATTTAATGCCGCGATAAAAAGAACATCGGCGAAATTAAAAACTGAAAAACAAAATTACAACCGTCAACGTAACGTATAGAATGATTCGCGTTTAATCTGACTATTCCATCGAGGATGCATCAAGACGTAATCGAGTAGGTCGAAATTATTCCATGAGAACGAACGCGACCGCGCTAATTAAAAAATATATATAATACGATTATATCGAACGATCGAGAACACGTTACGCGATAGTATTACAAGCGGCTTTAGATTTAAGCGAAATACGACGAATGAGAAAAATTTCAACAATAAACAAGGTAAAACAACGAACTAGTAAAAATGTAAACTCGATACCGATGTCATCTCGCGTATTATGTACTTGATAAGTTTCGGTGAATATTTTCGTTCACCGAGGACGAACGTATACGAATTCCAGGCAAATACTTACGTCGACGACACCCGCGCTGCAATAATATGAAATAATTTACAAATTTGTATTAAACTTTACGACCATTTCGAACAACTTTCGCGTTAATTTTCCATTCAACGCCAAAATGAAGCATCGAAGCTGTCAAACATCTCCACACTCTTCGCTCTTCCGTCTTCGCTACAAAGAGGAACAAGGTTGCGCTGCACAAGGCTCATCGCATCACGTCAACGTCACTTGTCTCACGTTCAAACGATACTAGTTTTTAGTTAGTTTCAGTTTCAGTTTCAGTTTCAGTTTTTGGACTTTGGTTTTTTTCTCAAGCGTCGCGTTGCCCGCGTTGCCCGCAACAAAGCTCGGAACTCGGAACAGCTCGGAACCGTCGGAACGTTTGATTCCTCCCACTTTACTCTTAGGCCGAGGTTATAGTGACGATGGAAGATGAAGATTGAAGCTCGAAAGTTAAATGAAATTAACTTTCAATCTTCCAATCGTCAACCTGATTGGCCAATCGCTTATCACCAACCAATGGGAGTGAAGATGTAAATCTCCATCTTCATCTTCATCGTCACTATAACCTCGGCCTTACCGTTGCCGTCCTACGTTTCAGTGTTGTCTTATAACAAGCGTACAACAACCACAACGGCCGATTTCATTTCGGCTTTCTTTCGCAATAAAAATGATTATACACTGCCGAATACAAAATTACTGATAATACATTTTTGATAACTTTCGTAACTTTCAAAAAAAAAAGCAAGAAAAGATTGTCAGTATGAAACACTCGGATACTTGACCATTGGCGAAATCAAAAACCGAAGAAACGAGGACCCGTCTGAACGGAACTATCGTTACAACTTTTCAACATTCGATAATTTAACGCGAGTATATATTTTTAATTACAACGTTTTCACGATTCGTAAGGACGATGATGTAATTCACGTTTCATCCGACATTTCTTCGTCCGTTGTTTGACGCCTAACCGAAAATACTCGTCGACTTACGCTTGTTGGAGATAACAGAAGTCGACGATGTTGATGAAATGCGTTGTCAATGCGTTTTCCGCATCTTCGTTCAAGCCGTGTCGTATAGCCGGTTCGTGGAATTGGGGTAACGTGAAACCTTTACTGTTTCTCGATGCCGTCAAGGTGGGAGTGAGACACGCGGGTCACAGTAAATGGCAAAATATAAAGCATACGAAAACCGCGAAAGATTTGCAAAAGAATCAACTTTACAATCGGCATATAGAGGAAATTAAACTCGCTATCAGAGGTAAACGCCAAACGGCAACGTAGCTTCGTAACGTACTCGCGCGTAGCTGATTGTCGATATTTTTGCAGAGGGAAAGAGTACGAATCCGAAAAACAACGTCAGATTGGCCAGATGTTTGGAGTCTGCCAAGAAAGAAGGTGTAGCGCTAACAACCCTCAACGGAGTTCTGCAAAAAGTAGAGGTAAATTTGAATTTGACCTAGCCTGGGCGAACGTTGTTCGCGCGCGCCGAATAATTATCGAGATTTGCTGTTTCAGAAAGCCATGTCGAATCCGAAATCAATTTTATTCGAGTATAGAGGTTCGAACGGGGCCTTGGTCATAATTAGCGCGAATACCGATAGCAAGCATCGAACGCGAGCCGATATTAATTATTTTACGAAAAGACACGGGTATGCTACGAACGCGGTTCGGTTTTCACGTGTTTCTATTTATCGCGCGTATTATCGTCTAGCCGCTACGACGCTTGTTTTGTATATTTCAACTCAGATTGGTCAAAGCTGAAAATATCCAGAGCGCTTTCGATCATAAAGGATTCGTATACGCGAAACCTCCGCCCGATACGCCGAATGCCGACGAGAAAGCTCTCGAAGATGCTATCGAAGTTGGAGCCGAAGAAGTGCAACGTCACGAAGAAAATCCGGACGTATTAGTGGTAAGTTGACGGCTCGGCCGCCATCGCCCGTCCCGAAATGACGCATTGACGCTTTTTTGTCTGGCGTATAGTTTAGTTGCGACGGAGCCGCCTGCGGTACCATTCGATCTAAATTGGAAAGTAGAAAGTATCTGATACAAGATTCCGAAGAATCATTCGTTGCCAGAGCTACGATCGAGCTAGACGAAGAAGAAACGAAAATATATTACGAAGGATTCGAAAAAATTGACGAAATCCCTGAAGTTAACGGAATTTACACAAATTTTGGGTGATTGTTAATGTTTGGAAGCGACGTTGGCGCGTATTAAATATTCGTTGTTTTGTTCGTTCGTTCGTTCGTTCGTTCGTTCGATTTAGCGGTAGAATCGAAAATTTCAATCGAGTACGTACCTATAGTTGCTATCGAGTTTCTTGGGACGTTGGGAGTTGGTAACATAGGTATACGTAGGTAAGCGGACTAATCACCCGCCATACGATAGCGATGGAACGTTTTCCGTCAATTTCTAGTTCGTATTTTTTTTATTATTATTTTTTTTTTTTCAAAAATTCAACGAGAACTAATAGCTTAGATACCTACATCGGACGCAGACCGAGTAGAAGCGCTACGTAGGTAAGAATTTATTAACGTGTTTAGATTCTTTATTGATTGCAATTAACAAATTATACTTATCGTTGCCAATGTAGGTACAAAAAATGTACCTACGTACTTACAGACTTCACGGTAAATTATCCGATATTTAAAACGTAGCTACAGCTAGATGCGAACAGAGGTAGAGGTAGGTACGAGTACTAGGTACCTATAGCTAGCTACGTGCGTTCTTTTAGAATCTTTGGCGCGTAACTAAGTACGTATTACGTTTACAAAAAATACCTAAATAAGAAATTAGTAGGTAAAAAAAAATTACGTAAAAAGTAAAGAAGGGTAAAAAAGTTATTTCGCATTAGAAGACGTTACAGTAGCGTCGACTGTATTCGAGACTGCGTGCGAATGAGAATCGATTTCAGCCGTCGACTGCTGTAACTGATTTGGTATCGGCGCGACGTTATTCTGCGATGCATTTTGAGGCGTCGGCATCGGCATCGGCAAGCCGCTTTCATTCTTCGCTTCGAAAAATTCTTTCGGCAATTTATGTTCCAACGTCATATTGTGATCCGGAGGTAGTCCTAAGCAGGCTTTCAAAACGTTTTCGATGCAGGCCCTTTGTTTGAAGAGGGAATTTATTATCGGCGATCCTGCGATACGAACGAAAAAGTAACTACGGTAAATACTCGCGTAATAAAATGGCGAATTACCCGAGTACTGATACCTGTATACTCCTCTACTCGTCGTATGTACTACGTAGACGGTAGAATGAAAAAAAACGTGGGTTACCTAAGTCGATACCAACGTACGAGAAACAATCATATAGGTACATAAACATTACCTACGCGCTTGCATAGGTACTAGGTAGTAGGTAGTAGGTAAGTAGTATCGTACGCGTAGTTGTTTTTGTTTTTTGTTTTTCTCATATCCAACTGTTGATTTCTCACCTTTCGACACCAGCGGAGCTTTCAACAAGTAAGACAAAAACGAAAGTACAACGTTGAAATTGGTTGGATTGTTGCGATCGTCTGTGAAAAATTGGATTCTGGTACATATTTCGGCTAGTATAATCAGATCGAGAATGATGGGCGATGCCAATAACGAGTCTTCGCAAGTATTATGAATACAAATTGTATTAGTGCCTCCTAAGCAAATTTCCGACGTATATTCATCCAGCGCTCTTTTCGAATCACCTAACGCAGAAAATGATATTAGACGCGGACGCAGTAGGTACCTACTACCTACCTACCTACCTACCTACACGCAGTTATCTTCGTATAAGTAGGTTGGTACTGGTAGTAGCCACTAGGCAGTAGGTAAGGTAAGCGTTATACTTATACGATTGTACTCGTAGGTAGGCTACGTTTAGTTAAGCGAGCGAGTTCTTACCGACGTACGGAACGTATTTGATGACAACGCAGTGGTCGGGCTTTTCATTCGGTTGGTACAATATAGAATTCGAAGCTACCATATCGTCGACCACGTTACTCTTGGAAATCTACGCAGCAAGTGGTTACCAATAGACGTAGTAGGCATGTTGGTAGGTTAGTACGATTTTGCCCAGTGTCCACGTTGTAGTTGCGAGTAGGTAGATACCTACCTACCTACGCATACGCACGTACCGTGTACGGTGTACGTGTACCTACGGTACATACTCGTATCGCGTATATGCCACGCGTGCGTACCACAGTAATTTTACGTAGTGTGGTAGGTACCTACTCGAAAACGTACGCGTGGACGGTGGTATGCGCCGAATGATACTCGTAACTCGTAAGTCGTAGCTACGAGAAGCACGTACCTCTTTCGATCTGAATTGCTGCGGAGCGGACAAATTTCTGCCATCGTTATTGCCCAAGTGGTTGTACGAAACGATTGAAACGGGTTTAATTCCGGCCGATACCAAGAAATCAACCAGCACAGATTTCATTTTCGTTTGTCCCGATTTGAAATCATCGCCGGCGATAAACGATTTGTGTTTTTCCGCCAACTCGACGCATCCAGGCACAAACGTATTTTGAGGCGAACCGTTAATGTAAGTACACTAGGTATCAAGTAAATACGACACAAGTAAGTAGGTAGGCGTGACTGCGCGACATATAATAGGTAGAGCGAATGCGTTACTCGTAAGTACCTACAAAAAAGTCAACTCGACTCTCGACATGGTAGGCGTAGGAGAATATTTAAAATATGGCGGCAAAGTAGGTACAACCTACAGATACCCGTCGAAATTTTATAATAATTTTCGATACCCACCCACGTCGTCCTACTTCTACCTTATGTAGTCTACTGACTAGCTGCCTACATATGGCCCGGGTGATAGGTTAAGGTAAAACAGCAAATCACCAACCAGACTACTCGAAACACTAATGGTAGGTAAAAGGTGCTTGGTAAGAATAGATATCTATCTACATAGGTACCGTTGTAGGTAGGTAGGTAGGTAGGTAGGTAGGTAGGTAGGTAGCTAAGTACCTATATCTTTACTTACTCCTTCCAAAATTGAGGCTACTGCGAACAAAGTGGACGGTGAAATTTCCGCGTAATTTTCTTCGATGGCTTTCAACAAGTTTTCGGCGGTATCATTTTTTCCCGGACAAATTTCGCTAAATCTTTCGGTATTGGCGGTCCACATAACGATTATCGTATCTAAATTATGCGCGGCTTTGAAATCGCGAATGTCTTTTCGCAAAATTTCCAACGCTTCTTTTTTGCTGGAGTTGCCGATAACGTTATCCGCTCTTTCAGCCTGCAAGTCAACAATACGAGCAGGTTCGTAGATCGCGTACGTATACAGAGACAGACTCGTACCTTTACCCGTGTACTCGTACGTTGGCGTACACGTACACGTACACGTACACGTACGGTACGAGCTGCGTAAGCGGAGCAGATGCGAATACTTAACCGTGATAATTAGGTAATCGGAATGAAACTCGCAAGTCGCGCTTAACCTAATCGTGATGGTTGCTGGTTGCGGCTTACCTGATTCGCTGCAATGAAATCTGGCCAATAAATCGAAGGTTTCGGTTTCATATCTTTCATCAACGGAATTAATTTTTCTTGTAAATTATAGTCCAAAACTCTGGCACGTTGCATAGCGGTGGCCAAATCCGCGGAAGATATATCCCATCCGTCGACGATTATATCGTTGGGATTTACCATAGGAAGCAAGGAAGACAAGGGAATATAAAAATCGTTACCTTCGTCATCCGAACCTAGTTTAATGGTTGACGATTGCGTGATAGAACCGAACCTAAGTAAACGACGAATCAAGCCAAATACGTAGGTATATGTATAAAGTTGTGTGCGATAGGTAAATGCAAATGTCAACATCTAAGTAGGTACATAAACGTATTCGTATAGGTAGGTCTAGGAGAGCGTAAATACCAAAAAACATGCGCAACAACAAAAACACTTGCACCGAACACGACGAAATAAATCGAAACAAAACAAAAAGAAAACTGCCGACAGCGTCGCGTGGTGCGTTTACTACACGTAGGTAGGTACCTACCTAATGTGAATTTAGTATACATACCTAAGCTTGTAATTCTACCGCATTTATTACGTAGATACCTTACCTTACCTATTCTTTTTTTTTCAAACACACGCCTAAAGGATATCTGAAACGAAAGGTTCTTACTTATCTAGGTATCTGCCAGAGCATTCTACTCGTAATTCCTAACGCGTCAATTCGAAATTCGACTAGACCATCGAGAAGCTCTGTAACCTAGGTAGATACATCGAGGCCACATCGAAAAATGAAGAGCGACCAGCGGCCAGCGGCCAGCTCATCTCGCAACTTCCAACAGGTACGTAGGCCTAGGTAATAAGAATAACAAAATTTGGAAACAACGACGAGTATTTTTTTTTTTAATTCGTTAAACTAAGCGTTTTGATTTCAAAATTTTCGATTTTTACCCGCTTCGCCTTCCCTCGCCACCCCCGGACTCTTAATATTGTCAGCGTTGGTTTTTTTTTTTTAATACCGCAATATAATTATACGTACACGTACACGTACTATAGGTACTAGAAGAGCGTACTTCATTTTCGATGGTTTTTTCGCTTTATTTCTTTTTTTTTTTTAGAAATCACGCTCTTTACACGCGCTTGATCGAATAGGTCGCAGGTAAGTCGGTACCTATATGACTTAGGTAGGCTAGACGCGCGTGTGTTTAGGCTTAGGCCTGCGATACTACGTACGAAGTGGACAAGTTGGTACGATTACTCGCGGATATTATTCGTACAATATCGTG
Source organism: Pseudococcus longispinus (assembly GCA_900064475.1). NCBI lineage: Eukaryota > Metazoa > Arthropoda > Insecta > Hemiptera > Pseudococcidae > Pseudococcus > Pseudococcus longispinus. The sequence continues at coordinate 10,536 of FIZU01065833.1, forward strand.
CTCACCAGTTGGCAGTTTTCGTGCCGTTCTTCGTCGGCCACGAAATGCCGAGTTTGTTTGCCAATAGCGCGGCTGTGACGGTGGTACCATTATTGCCTCCCCATCCGACCATCATCACACCCAGTTTCGGTACTGTAATTTTAGTTCGAATCGTTACAGCCACTTCTCGCGGAACCACCTGAAATCGAAAATACAAATGTAGGTATCTACTAACTATTACCTGTCCTAAACGTACCTATCGATTAATTTCACGCCTTATTTCCAACAATTATAGTCGAATTCGTTGGCGCGAGACCTACCTACACATTTCAACGCCCAACATTCGATCAATACGCGCGTATAAGTACTCGTACGTGCATAAATGTAAGCGCATTTTTCGATATCTCGAGTTTAACTTTAACGCGTGTACCCTGCCCGGATCTAAATTCGTTGTACTGTACCGCGCATTAGGCCTACATACTACCAAGTACCTACATCCAGAAACTAGAAAGCAACCAAAACAAGCGCAAATGGAAAAACGTTCGCTTACTTACTTGTAATTGGCCGTTTATCTTTCTTACATCCGTAATGGAATACTTGTAATCCGAAACGACGAATTCGTCCGTGTATTTAACGTTCGGACTAATAACTTTGAACGCTGTCATTTCGATTTGGAAAAAAATTCACCTAATACGAGTAAAATGAAAAAAAAAAAAAAAAAAACATCATTCGACGAGTATAGGCAACAAAGGCCGGCCGCGCGGGAGCTTTCAGCTTGGCTCGGTAAGTAAGTAATTAAGTAAGTAAGTAAGTACGTAGATAATTGGGTACAAGACGTATCGAAGCCCAGAACCGAAACAACCTGCGGTGAGGGGTGAGGGAGTAGTCTACTACCGGTTCAAAGTACGTCAAAAAGCCGGCAATTTGTCAACAATTTTATCAATTTTGTTCCCAACATTGCGGGAAAGGTTGTCCTTTTAGTCACCACGCCGTCGATTTTTTGATCAAGTTTCGTCTCTGTTGGGAGCGGTTGAAAGGGAATAGGGATAGGCCGGTAAATGAAACAAAAGTAGGTACACAGTGAAAACCGCGAAAGCCTAGATTAAGACTTAAGTTACCTACTTATCCTTCAACCTACTACCTACCTACCTACCTTAAGGCTTATGTACCGCCTAGGCGCCTACCGCATGCCCGTACCGACTGTATAACCGAATAAAAGCAACCGATAACCAAAACCAAAACCAACGTTGACCGAGCGACGAACGCACAGCTAATACACAAATGCACGGCGTAGGCGCTACGTACGAGTAGTCGTAGGTCTAGGTATAGGTACTTTCAAGTGTTGCTCGTGGTCGTGCCTCGTACTAGTCAAGGTACTCGTCGATGCCAGGGATGGCCAGCGGTCAGCGTCGTAAAATAAAATAGCTTACCGTTACCTACGTACGCACCTGGGTAGGTAGGTAGGTAGGTAGGTAGGTAGTTAGTACGTAAAGGTAGTAGGTAGGGTATACGTACACGAATACGAAGCGAGTATAGGTAAAACTGAATCGCCGATTGAAATAGGAAATCGGAAATCGGAAATCGGAAATCGTCCAATTGCGGGTAATATTAATCGCGGCACGCGAGTTTTATACTTAAACGCACCAACCAGTCAACCACCGAGCCGAGCCGAGCCGAGCCAAACCAAAAGCCAAGACAACTGACAAGCCGTACAGCTGCACTCTTCGCACATCGAGTAAATATGTGGCGCGTACGCGTTATAAGTATTTTCAGATTTCAAGCGATGATGCTGCGATGGAGAAGGCCCGTTTTTTAATGCGCATCGGCAGAGGCAGCGGCAGCGACAGCGACAGCGACGTTTTTAAAATAGAATTTTTTACATTAAACTGTCGTAACGGTAATTCCATTCCATTCCATTCTAACTTATATTCCATTCCACTTCCATTCGAGTATACTGTATACATACTCGCACGAGTGGAGTAAACGTATAGCGCGTACGAGTACGAGTACGAGTACCTACGATCATCATATATCACGAAACTAGGAACGATACCGCGGAGTCGAGTCGCAACTCATTGGCTCGCTTGTAGTTGTATGTACCTATTTGTTACCTACTACATACCTGCGAACAAATACGTAGGTAGGTATACGCGCCTACCTGCAGTTGCAAACTCTCGCAATGTAGGTGTACGCGCGCGTAATGCGTACGGTTCAACTTTAAACTAGGTTCATTTCATAAAAGAAGTAGGTACGTCTTAACCGCGTACGCTACGTAAACGTATCTATAAATGTAGATGTACCTAGTACCTAGGTACTTACCTTATATTACGCCACATAAACGGCAAATAAACGAGGCGGAGGCGAATACCTACGGATTAAGGATCCACCGAGTCGGGATACCGGGTACCGGATACCGGATACCGGATACCGCAGTAGGTAACTTGTATTTCAGACGCTTCTTCGTAGGCCGTAGCAGGTCGCATCTCGCTTTAGGCATTACCATTTTACCAAATTGAAAAATACGAGCAGTTACAACAGACCAATATGTAATGCGATTACCTACGCGTAAAAAAGCTAAGCGCGAAATCGGCAAAACAAAACAAAATAAAATGAAAAAATACCCGAATTCGCGTGTACGTACCTAACTATTGGAATGGCGCCGCGCCAAGCCAGTATTACTTTTCGCCATTCACTCTTCACCATCGAGCATTCGATCTATCCATCGATCGAATTGACGGGGCGCGGCGCGGCGCGGCGCAGCGCAGCGCTGGCGTACCTGTAGGTCTGCAGTTGTGCACTGCCACTGCAGATTGCGGATACCACGACGGATTGATCGCCGTCGCTGTCGAGCGTCAGGTCGGTGTAGCTAGATTGGTAGGCAGGCATCAAGAATGGTAGAGACCGTGGCACGTGGCGCCGGCGGCGCGACGCCGCCGACTAGCAGCGGCCTTCTTCCATTCTTATTAACCGTTCTTCCGTACAGCGTGGCGCAGTGCGGTGTGGCGGCGATATAGCGATTCGTTGCCAGCCAATAAAGGCCTACTTACGAGTGTAGGTACTCGTCACTCGCAGTCGTAGTAGTAATATACCGATACCGATACCGATACCGATACCGATACCGATACCGATAGGTACACTTTTCGTGTTGGTGACTACGTCGCGTCGGTCGTTATAGTATAAGTACGAGTGTAAATACCTATCCTGTGCCTACCGCAAATAGGTACCTACCTACATCGTATTCGTATTTGTTATACGTACCTACTAGTACGCTATAAACATAGCGCAATAGTGATTACTGCTAACAGCTAACCGCAGTCCACAACCGTACGCGATCGCGTTTCATAAGTAGGTAGGTAGGTAGGTAGGTAGGTAGGTAGGTAGGTAGGTAGGTAGGTAGTAGGTACTTGTAATACGTAGGTAACGGAAACAGACATAGAACCGACTACCGAGTACGTACATATACATATCAAGACCTACGTCGTAGTTGTAATGTAGGTAAACAGTAAAACTACGCGCTACAGACAAGCGTACTAGATATGCAATACGCATACACGTAAATAGCCTACGTACATACCTCCGTACCTACATTTATAATAATATGTAAGTACGTACCTAGGTACATACCTACGTATAACTTACGTCTAAGTATGTGACGTGTACATACGAATAAGTGGCTCTGCCGACAAAACAAAACTAAAAAAAATCTAAACAATATGCGTAGGTATAGGTGCCTCTACTTATAGGTAGGTAGGTACGTACTTACCTATAAGTATTACGTCGAGGTAGGTAGGCCTGGGCACATACGAGCAGTAAGTATACCTATATGTTTATCGATTTATCCTTAAGAACTAAGATCCTATCTACCACCTTCCTTCCTTTCTTCCACCTACTTGACTACGCATATACGTATACATACTTACATCGCCTATGTATTATACTCGCGCGCGCCGCGCGTGTGTGTGTGTGTGTGTGTGTGTGTGTGTGTGCGCGCGCGTGTGTGTGTGTGTGTGTGTGTATGTATACAATTTTACAAGTAGCATAGTCTTACTACGTACCGTACCGTACGGTACCTAGGTACAGAGCAGGTACCGGGTACGCATATAACCTATACTCGTAAGTCTAGGTACACCAATTTCTATATCTAGTCTTACTTTCGGCGAATTTGTTTTCATATTACGAGCACACCTGAAACTTTGCTCACCTTTCTTTCTACACAGGTTGAGCAATGAGTCAGACGCGCGCATAACAGAAACTCGTTACTCGAGTTACTCGACTCGCTAACTACGTAGGTATACGACATAAGTACTCGACTACTTACCTAGCCTACCTACTAACGCGATGCGACGCACCGTGCTCCTTCTACTATAAGTAGGTAGGTAGGTAGGTACGTACGTACGTACGTACGTTCGTTCGTCACAAGTCGATTTTCTTTTTTCAGCCACGTCCCAAGTTGGACGTATCGCATCGCGTCGCGCATACCTACCTAATCTAGTTATCGGCGAGGGCGATGCGGACGCGTGCATAGATAGGCCTATACCGCGGGCGCAGTACAAAGGTATTTGGATGAAAATGGTTGGAATTTCGACTGGCTCATTCCGCGTCTGCCGCCGCCATCCAACACCAAACACGTAGGTAGTACCTACTCCTAGGTACTTTACCTTTCCAAAGTACACCGCGGACCTGCCGAATAGGCGATCCCAACGAACTGAACCTATACATATACTGCTCCTACTCGTAATAGGTACCTCTACCTACGTACGTTATAACTGTACTACGAAGCTGCCTCAGCCTGGCGTCGTCGGCTATACGTCTACAGCTAGCTACACAGTACACACAACGCCGAGATCAGCGCTATGCGCGTTATTGAAATCGTTCCAACCGGCGCGGCGGTGTCGTCTCTAATTCGTAATTATATTACGCGATATCGTGCAATTTTTTACACCCCGCGCCCGCAGGGTCGGGCTTCGCATCTTCTGCAATAAATTTGTACGAATGCAACGGATAAAAATAACGCCATTTCGCGCAATCGTGCGGCAATTTTAGTACGCGAATATACGTATACGGTACATTGTCGACTGTCGTACATATGTAGGTATACTATGTATGCAGCGATGGCGCGGCGCGGCGCGGCGAGGCGAGGCGAGGCCATGCAACTGCAAATTTATAATTAAACATTTATTTTCGCAAAACTTTCATTTCTCATTCTCAGGTCGTTTTCTCTGTCTGCCATTCAGTCAGTTCGAGGGATTGCCATCTACACATTTTCCCAAATTCAGCGCCTTACGAACTACGAAATGCGAACAGCGCGTAGCGGTATCATACTACACTCGTACTCGTAGATTCTAAATTGTAATATCCGTCTATCGAATTAACGAAGCTGAGACGCGGCGCGAAGAAGCGAGAAAACGCAATTTCGTGCGTCGAGAAATAGTACCTACCTAAACCTAAACCTAAACCTAAACCTAAACCTAAACTTAAACGTCGAAACGTCGACAGCGGCGGCAGTGGCAGCGCCAGCGTCAGCGTAGATGGTGGAGCGCTTTCCACCGTATCTATAGCAATTTTTTCACCTCGCAAGTCACGAGCACGGGCGCGAACGCGAACGCGAACGAAAAAGGAAAAAGACGCCGAACAATCGAGTTGCGGTCACGTTTTTTCATCTTTCTCTTTTCTTTTTCCCTCTTCATCCGCTTAGCTCGGCCTTTTATTCCTCTTCTTTCGTTAGGCACCCACCTATACTTATCTAAGTTGCGTTTTGCTGGCGATTGACACGGATGAATACGAACGAGTTGGTATAGCGATAGCCCGTCCAAGTTGTTTACTATACGTCTATTTTTTTTCATTAGCCACTGCACCCAGGTATTAGATTCTGTTCCTACGTGTCGTTTTGGTTCTCTCGGTCATAAATTACGTTTATACTTGGCATTTTATCGTTTTAATTTGCGCGTTTTTAAAAAAATATTTTTCACTCTCTACTCCCTCGCTCACCCTTTTGGGTATTTAGGTAGCGTAACTTGGCATATGGTTTACCACGGGTTTACCTAACACCTACCGTATCTTTCAAGAATACCGTAAGACTAGTTTAGGTACTTTAATTTACGCTAGTTCGTAGTAAAGTGTTATATACCTACTTAAGATTAAATTACGCAGCTACGAAGTTTACACGCGAATATAAGTAGATACATGCGACATTATAGCAGAATAAGTCGAGTACAACCGTGCCCGTGCCCGTGTCGGTCTCGTACCGGATCGCGGTGCCAGTACTTAGCTATATCTATCGACCACACGTAATATACGGTATGAAATTTGGAAATGAGCGAATAGGTACGGAAATGAGCTAGCGTGCAATATTATACAGCTACCTATACGATTCACGCGCACCGCGCACCGCGCACGTACCTTACCTACATGCTACCATTTACAAATGCACTCGGGGCTAGGCCATCGCCACCTATATCAGTTGAGACAAATTTTATCCTTTTCTTTTTTCTACGACCCTACAAATACGAGCGAGTATTTACGACAATACCTACCTACCTACCTACCTACCTACCTACCTACTACTAGGTACCTACCTAACTTTACGTAGCGACCTAACCGAACCGAACCTATTATTATTTCGCACTCGATAATTTAAAACGCAACACTCGCGTCTCGCATATCGGCCCCGTCGACGGCGCTGACTCGGCGCGCCGTGGCGCAACGGCGCCTGACACATACCAAACTATGCAACCGATGTACGTATACGTTGTTAAAACTGACCAGACTACGCCGTGTCGCGCAGTAGCGTCGCCAGGTCTCCTCTTTCGAGTGGGCCCGAAAAATTAAATGCGGGCCAAAAGTTTTACATATCGAGAGCATTTCACCATCAGTCTACGATGAGGAGGTGGAGGGAGGAAGGAAGGGAGGGAAGGAATGCAAACTAAAAAATTGTAAAATGTCGCGTAAAATGAAAATTTGGGTTTTTTCGTTTTTTTCTACTCGTTACAATTACTCCTTCCCCCTCACCAAGCAGCAAACACCGATTGTACATAGCGTACACTATTTAGGTAATTTTTATCATTTTTCGTCGTTTAAATGAAAAATCGAATCGATATTATTCGAAAATAAACAAAAAATTAATATTTTTTTCATTTTTTCGTGAAAATTTCACTTAGGTAGGTAACTACGTACCTAAAACTTTTCAAAAAACGGCAAAACATTTTTTTAATAGGCGATAACGTACAATCTGCTATTTGTTTTTCACGAAAATTCAAAATTTACAATAATATACCCGCTACAAGTTGTCAAAATTTTGAGTATTTTTGACAAATTTCACGATATACGCTCTCGTATATCGAAGTAAGGTAGCTAATAGAGCGTGCAATTTCAAAATTTCCGGATTAGTTTCGATTTCAAAATGTTACTTTTGAGAGCTGGGTTCAAATGGGTGGGCCCACAAGTGGGCCCGGGGCCACCTGGCTGGTGTCGCGCCTCGATGACGCACCTTCGCGCCGCTCGAATTACTTTATCAGGTAGTAGTGTCACAAGTACATACAACGCATAGACACGTACACCTACGAGTACTTATTAGACCTACCTACCTACCTACCTACCTACCTACCTATAACGTTGATAACGCCGCGCCACAATTCTTTTCAAGCACTTTTCAATAGAAACGGTCGCAAATTTTTAGGTACCTACCGTACTTACTACCTAGTACCTACGTAATAAAAGCGCAGCGCGGCGCGGCGTAACATCGAAACAACGAGTAAGGTGTACTTATTGGTTATACTACTACTGTCTACTTGTTTGTACTTGGAATCCATAATTACCTAATACTTTCGCCATCGTTTTTCGTACACTTTGGTTGGAATAAATCGTCGATCGACTTTCGCTTTACGCTGTACTCGCACTCGAATACTTTATTACACTAACGAAAACTCGAGCGAGCAAAAAAAGCAAGAAAAGGTGAAAAAAACCACTAAAAATACCTAATTCGATTCCATTTGCCGCTAGTAAATACTATACCAAAAATTCCAACACTCCAAGTACCTATCTGCACCTAAGTCTTGGACTTGGTTGATAGTAAGTACCCTACTCGTAAGTAGGTAGAGCGTAGAGGTACGACGCGTTGAGCGTCGCGTCGCGTCGCGTCCACTTGTTTCTAATTTAAAACTAAAAGCGTCGACGTTTGAGAATGAAAATCGATGAGTGCTATAGGGTACGATAGGTACGTAACGTACGTGCGTAGCGTAACGACGTGTAAGGCGGCTAAGCATAGGCCTACTCTATCTACCTACTTGTGTTGGGTTGGGTTGGGTTTGGGTGGAATGGCGAATGCAGTTGGTAGGCAGGTAGGTAGGTAGGTAGGTAGTTAGGTAGGTAGGTAGGTCATTGTATACGAGTAGCTATAAGGGCGAAGGCGAAGGCAAAAGCAACGGCTAACGCGTAAGGCGAACAGCGAAGACGAAGGGAAATTTTTTGACGGGCAACGCAACTTGACAGGCCATTAAGAAAAAGGCCGCCCGTCGCCCGACGCTCGACGCGAATATCGATGGACGGAATGCGCGCGAGTATAGGACGCCACACGGACGCGGACGCGAACGCGAACGCGGCAAAAGATCGATAAGGTATACTAGTACAGTCGTACTCGTCGTACACGTAAGCGCTACTACCGCTACCAGTACACGCGCGGTATGTTACGTAAGTCATAGTAGGTCTAGGTACGTACTACGTAGTACGTACGTATACCGTAGTTCACAACGACAAACAAATGCCGATATGAGAGAGAATAACCTTTTTGCCTCCAGCTCCGTTTAAAAATACAACTATGTTAGGTAGGCAGTAGGCAGTAGGCAGTAGAATAGGCTAAAAGGCACGATGGAGCGTTTGCAGGCAACACCGAACTTGAGAACACAGTAATTCCAACTAGTATCAGATAAGCACCAAGCAGGTAGGTAGGGTACCAAAGTAGATCTGCGTACCTAAACCCGTATCTACCGACGCGTTATTTTCACTCGTCAGAATGTAATTGCAATAGCAATAGGTAGGTAGGTAGATAGATAGGTAGGTAGGTAGGTAGGTAGGTAGCCTACACGCAAATGCATTGCTCAACGGGAACGGGCGAATGTAAAGTTGTTAGTACCATACACTGCCCTACACTACACTAACACATGACATACTCGTACTCGTACAAATACAGTGGTACCTATAGCTACCTACGTATCAACCATCAACTTGAAACACCTCAGCGACTACAGGATACGCTATTAGTCAACAAATATTTTGAATAGGCATCGCGGTAACGTTGATTGCAATTTTTAAGAAAAAAAAAAAAAAAAATCGGGTACCAGCCACCTGAGAAGGCAACAAAGACCAATCAATCCGAATACACAATACACATACTCGTAAGGTAGGTAGGTAGCCGATACCGCGATGCGTATAGAACTATAGAAGGTAGAAAGCACAGTTGACCGCGATGACCGTAACCTACAACCAATAGCAGCTAGAGCTAATGCTTATACTTACGTTATGTCAGCTGACTTAGGTAGGTCTCATCGTTTCAAATTTAAACAAGGACCACCCACCCACCCACCTACCTACCTACCTACCTACATTTGCGCGCTCGAATACGCTTTCTGTACGCAAAGGTGACAAACGGACACGGCGCGGCGCGGCGCGGCGTGGCGTGGCTTGGCGCAACGATGCGGGAAGAGCGTCGTGTTACATTACATTACATTACATTACATTAGGTACATTATACTCGTACATTACATCGCATTACGTTACGTTTGAGTTTGTATTTGTAAAGCAGTTTTAGCTACTACGGCTATGCTATGTACGAGTAAGTATTTGATTGTTTCTTTTTGTGTCCGCGCGTCTGCGTGCCTAAACTTGCTGAAGCACCGCGTCCGCGACCCGCCTGCAACGAGCAAACAGACGTACGGAGACGGAGGCAAACGCTCTCGATTCTCGACTCGACGATTCCGATGCCTATGCCGATGCCGATGCCGGTTGGTTATGCTTCGTTTGTTCGGGCCGAGGTCAACGAAATGAGTTGCACCAAATACCGCTTTTGTCCGTCGACGGGAAGTCGTGACTTTAAACATTGCCACAAAAGATTTCACGAGTCATTCTATCTTTACATTTAGGTACTAGTTAGAGTTACTACAGTTGGTCGAGACTCGACAGAATCGTGGTTCGTGAATATGGTATGGCATGACACGGCGTTGGGTAGTACCGGTACCTACCTACCTACCTACCTACCTACCTACCTACCTACCACATCATTTCCTTTTGATGCTTAACGAGCTTAAACATAGCTTAGCTAGGTTAGCTACAAAAACACGCTTCACTTAGGGGTACGTATTAGCCGAAATTTTGGAAAGGTGAATCGCGACTCGCGCACTCGGGTTAACCTGCCGTAGCAGGGCTACAACCTACAAGTTACTCGCACACAATGAGGTACCACTACGTACTACCCAGTACCGAATACGTAACGCCCCTGTTAGGGAAAAATACGCGTCAAAAATCGCAACAAAAAAACGCCGCGACTAATTGTAACTTTACGCAGCGTAAAATACGCAAGCAGAAAAACGCATTTCGTATTTTTGCAAATTTTTACAGTAAAATACAAATTCGCATCGCATACCTACGCGTATCGTTCTGTCTTACAGGTTTTAAATCAATTTTTGACTAAAAAAAAATGAAAATTTCTTCAGTTTTTAGCCTCCCTGCCCTCAAATCCGCTACTACCGCAATGAAGAAAGACGACGTAAAAACGTATACAACTGGCGTTGTGGCGACTTTTTCCCCAACGGGTTAAAAAATAAAACGCGCTGCGACAATTTCAAACTTTACGTAGCAACTAGCAAAGCGCGCGTAAAAAACGCATCCAGTTGCGTATTTTTCCCTAACAGAGGTACCTATCTAATACGGTTCATACTTTATTGGCGGTATCGGCACACACGCGTTGACAAAATATGCGGTACGCTGTACTAGGTAGCCATTGCGCCGAGTCACTCCGCTTTAAGGCAGCCGCCGCCGATTGCTTTGTTACGGTAAAATTCAACAAGTTGGTCGATTATTCCTACTCGTACATACTATTTACGGGGAAGATACACGTACACGTACACGTACACGTACTCGTACAAACAAGTAGGTAGATAGGTAAGGTACGCGTACGCCGCGCCGATAAACAACGAAAAACAAAAACGAACGATACGTTAGTTAGTACTCTCGTATGTAATTTTTACTGCCAAGCCGTGCCGTATGTATCGGCGCGGCGTTAATTTTACATCGATTTTTAAATGACAAAGAGTGCGGTGGCGCGGCGCGGCGTTACTCATCAGGTACTCCGAAGCTACGCGCTCAATATACTCGCAGTACTTTTTTTCAACCCCATTCGAGCATTGTCAGCTACTACCCTGCTCCCTGTACCGCAACCTTTCAAAAACCAGAAATTAATCGACGCGACGAACACGCGTTGACGCAGCGGAGACTGCATAAACCAAGTAGGTACGGTACCTAGTTCAGTTAGGTTAACTAGGTACCTATGTATTAGGTGCGTGTACGTACAACATACCCGGCCTTAATGACGACGGGTGACTGTAGCCTGTAGCCTGTAGCGTAGTACGTATCCTCTATATCATTGACCCTGACGTCCCTATACCACCTTATTTTGACATTTTCGATGAGACGCGGACGCGGAAGCGATCATATTTGTCGTAGCCTGTATGTAAGCGTAAGGTACCCGCCGCCGTCGTGTAGGCTACCTAGCAAGTACTAATACCTCTAGACGTAGGTACCCTTCTGCGTTCGGGTATCTACGAGTATCTAGCTACTAGCTACAAGTACATCATGCAGGTACCGGTACAATCTACACGTACTCGTACTCGTACGTAGACGTACCTACGTAGAAACGACGCGATTGGGGGAAAAAAATGAACGAGAGAACAATAAAACGAGGAGCCATTACCGATGGAAGTAATCGGTTGCCATGGTTATGTAAGCGCTAAACAGTAAAATAAATTATCCGATACGTAATCGATATTTTTGACACTATAAGTAATACGAGTAGGTCTAGGTACATACGCCGCCACCGCCGACGCTTATTCTTCGTCAGCAACAGCAATTCAGCATTTGCCAAAATCAAACGCCAATATCGGTTGTACGACCACGGTGCGGTATGCCGCTGCCGCCTTGACGTCCGCGCCGCGCCGCGCCACGCCACGCCACGCCACGCCGTAACAGTCAGCCGACGACGGTAGTAAAAAAAGGTAGGTACCTACTCTAAATTGAGAGCCGAATAAATAAACAAACGGACGAAACAAAACGAAAAATACTTAGGTAGGTAGCTAGGTACCTTCTATCCTAAACAAACATACGTACAGGCTACAACTACGAATAGACGTCGTGTGCTCTAGATGGTTGGTAAAGTACGTTGCGCTATAGATACCTAATTGTCGATAACGAGAATGCCGATCAGGCGATCAGCGATCAATTTACGATTAGTTTCTTTTACCCACACATTGTCGGAAATCTGGCCGAGTCGCGGCCCGCGCTGCGCTGTTTTATTCAACTTTGACGGGCGTATCAGTTTTGTTTTGTTGTGCTTTTTTTGAACGGAAATTCGCTGGAAGCTGTCCAAGTAAACGTCGAAACGTCCAACTTTTGCCATATGCTAATATGGTGGCTAATATCCAGAAGACGAAGAAGAAGAACAAGTAGAATGAGAAAAAAGTTGAAACGCGTTAAAAGCCGATCCCAAAGTACGAGTACGTAGACGTACTTTGATACGTATACGTATTACGTACTCGTATTAGGTATACCTATATTTAGATTCGATTTCCCATTGGAAATTAGGTACGTATACTTACGAGTATTATTGCCAGAGCGGCGCGACGCTCGCGTTTAAGTATACACGAACGCGATTGATAGAGATGCATTCCGCGGTAAATTTCGATATTTTTACGCGTACAATTTTACAATAGCCCGCACGTATGGTACGAATTGAATAGACGCGCGCGAGTAGGTAGAGATTGTAAGTGCTCGAGCCCGAGCGAGAGTCGGGTTGGATCGACGATGGTGTTGGTACTATTTAGTATTTACTATACACACACTGGCAGTGTGCGAGTAGGTACCTATAGTTGCGATTGATAAACGGCAGCAGCCAGCAGATTCTGTGGCTCGACTCCGCCGACCGGTTGCCGTTGCCAAAACTACTCGAATCGTATCGCATCTCATCGCACCGCGCAGTAAAAAATTTGCCAAAAACCGCGAGTCCGCGACAGCGACGTCGACACGGCGCGGCCTTTTCCCCTTTGAGAAAAATAATCCGCGAAATTGTACGAGGGTGGAATTATGTACGTGTACCTACGGGCTACCAGTACGTACTACGTACTGCGTACTGGTTTGGATAGGGGGGAAAAAATTGCGCTGTAACCTGTAGAATCGCGCAGATGGGTATCGCAGAACGCAGACTGCGCTGCAGTTTTCAGCCGGCCGTGTAAACGGTTCCTGCCGGAGTGCTCTGTGCTGGCACTGGCATTCGTTTTACTTTGTCAACATTTTACTAAACCATTTAATAAGGTCGTAATCTAACGATTAAGAAAGTTGGTCTAGGGGTACTACCACTTGCAAATTTCGATTACTAACCTACTCGCGGAGGGTATCGCTATCGCATTGTCACCTGATGCCGGCGCGCAACAAGAGCATTCGTCGGAACGTACGCCATGTGCCGGCCAGTCGCGCCGCGCCGCGCCGCGCCACCCACCCCACCACATCTTCTATAACTCGTTTCCTGCCTACAGCATCTCGAGTCTAACTTGCCGACTCTACCTAATGGTAATTTCAATTGCTCAAAATAAGAGCTACATACCTAACGAGTACCTACCTATGTACCAGTATACTCGTACGCACCTCGCGTAAACCAATTAGGTACCAATATCTGGCTATATAGGCTTAGTCGGTTACAAGTTACTTTGCAGTAGCCCCAGTCCGGTACCTGCGTACCTAGGTACGTAGTTACTACATACCTAGCTACCTAGCTATACATTACGTTTTCGTAAGTCGTAGATAGGTGTAGCGTAGCCTACGTCTATTATCCACCAGCGATCGATCTATAGATAATAGGTGCAGGTAGGCTTGTTTGGCTCAGCGTCAAGGGAGAAACGTAATTCGGCTGCTGGGCATTAACCATTACCGTGTCCCCGTCCCGCCGTTTCCTCATTTCTTTACGTTGCAGTTACCTTCGCTACAAGTTGGTAGTCTCTGCACTAGTGCACTAGGCAGTTCTACTTTACTCCAGTTCAGTACTCGGACTCGCACTCACCCGATGACCCGACTCGAGACGCTGCGAAAAAACAAATAAGCGGTCTCGATGAAAAAGAAAAAGGTTCGTAACTTCGTATGGTACCTATTCGATGATCGAGACGCGTAATTACCCGTGGCCGTGGCCGTGGCCGTGTCGTACCGCTGTACGGGTATACGAGTCGTTAAAAACATTTCTCCGCAATCGCCAACTACACGAGACAAGTGTCGAGCACGAGCACAACATACGACTACGAGTATATGGCCCGGTCCGTGTTTATCGAATAGATAGGTATCTACGTAAAATGTACCTAGGCATTGACGAGCTACTTCTAACCTAGTTAGTACTACGATACAGGCACGCGGACGTACCTACTTGGCTACTTACGTCTATTGCTATCGACGATGATAGGATGCGAAAAATTGTTTCTTATTGGAGTAGGTAAGCACCTAGTCAGGTACGAGTATTATCGTTCAATCCTGGGCAAAAGAAAAATTCATCCCGGTTGATTGGTAGGTAGGTACGAAGTACGGAAGGACGGACGAACGAACGAACGAACGAACGAACAAACGAACAAATTAAAACGGCAAAAAAACACTTTTTAAAAAACGAATAACGAACGTACGTACGTGCCTAGTGATAATCGTGAAAAATTATCGGTCGAATCGACAAAACATTCGCACGTTATATACGAGCGCACCCATCTGAACCAACGAACGAACGAACGAACGAACAAACAAACGAACAAACAAACGAACAAACGACCAAACAAACAAACAAACAAACGACCAAACAAACAAACAAACAAACAAACAAACAAACAAACAATAAACAATAAACAAACAAATAGGTAATACCTTATATCTATCTATTAAACGTGTGGTAGGTAGCTAATAACTAAGTGCCTAAATAATTATCGTATTTCAACGGGTACCTAGATATTTAACGAGAACAGAAACCGAAAAATGTAAAACGCACACTGACACGCAGTAACGATGTAACGAAACACCTAGAGCAAACAAAAATAACGCGTCGAAATCAAAAAATAAACTTTCAATTCGAAATCAGGTAGTAGGTAGAAAAAACATGGTAGGTAGGTACTCGTAGTCGTAGATAAATAAAAGTCGTAATCGGCTAATCGGCAATAACGATAGAATAGATCGATAGGTAAGTAATGAAAAAGAAATCAGGTTTGGAAAAATAAAAAGCACCCGTACGATATTGGCGCGTTAACAGACCAACGAAAACAAACAAACCGCGTTCCGATTTTTTCACAAAATACGAATGGGAAATGAAAATTTATGTCCGCTCGCCGTATTTGATTTTTGCCTTTGCCAGGCTTTTCGGAAAAGTACAACGATAAACAGTGGCGCCGGTCACAACCCGCACACATTAACCGGAGCGGCGGCAATCGGCGATCGGCAAATTGAAAACACGAAATTAACAATAGGTAGGTACTCGATGACGACTGAGGACGAACGTAGGTACGCGTACGTACGCTTATGTATACCAAACCTAGGCAGGTAATCGAAACGATGATAAAAATAACAACAATAACAATTAACAACGACAACGACAACAATAACGACGACCACCACCACCACCACCACCACCACCACGATAACGATATCGATGATAATAAAAGGTAGTGCGGCGTTGTTAATAACGATAGTACTAAAAACAATAATAATATAGGTAATAATAATACGAGTGAACGAGAATTTTGTGAAAACAGCGAATCGAGTAAGTACCGCGTACCGGCGTCCGGCGCGGCGAGTACTAACAAAAAAGAATAAGAAAGAGAAACGTCGGAATTGGGAGATGAACGCTTTAGCGGTTAGCGTAGCGGCAACTGGCGTCTACGATAACTAAGTACGAAGCGCGGCCTACCGGCGGCTCGCCGAATACCAACGTTTGTAGTAGCGTAGCGTACGCCGCGCCGTACGCCGTACCGTACCGTACCGTACCGTACGTGTACGAGTATTTCATTCGATTCGATTCGATTCGATTGAACCGTGCCGGTGCCGGTGCCGTTTACCGACGGCGTCGGCGTCGCCTTCGCCTTCGCCGCCGCCGGGCTCAGTGAACAGCGTAGCCGTAGCCGTAGCGGCCACGGCCAACGTCAACTCCAAGTCCAAAACGTTGGTTGATGGTTGTGCGGCGTGCGGCTCAGTTAGCAATGGGCACCGGGTAACGGGTAACGGGCAATGGTCAATGGGTATAGGCGTGGGCGTAGGCGTAGGCGCAGGTGGTAGTACTAGTCGATGTCGGATTGTAGGTCTCGATACACGAATACGCGGATGTACTACTCTGTGTCTGTAGTATGTACGTAGACCTATCTGGTCTTATACCTCAGTCTGAGTAGGTACAGTTATACTCGTACGTACTACGTACCATACATCGTACACATAGCACATTACCAACGACAGAGATGGACAGATCGCGGAAAAAGAAATCAGATCAAGATCCTCGATCTTTAATCTTATCTCGTTCAAAATTTTTTGAACCGATCTTCAACCGACCTTGTCGAAAATTTCGTCATCCGATCTTTTTTTTACAAAAAAAGATGACGGCACTGACCACCGAATTCGGGAATTTCCAACGAGCTTTTCACTTTTCAGTGAACTGAAAAGTGAAAAGTGCGTTAGAAATTCAGCGCCATTGTAAAACATCGTAATCGTAATATTATAATACGCTTTAATTGACGAATTTGAAAATTGATATTTTTTGAAAAAGATGGCGATCTGATCTGAACATTTTCTCGATCTGATCTGACTTTTTTTTTTTTTTTTTTTTCACGATCGCCCA
>FIZU01065846.1:0-12744 GCA_900064475.1 Pseudococcus longispinus
GCTGAGGGTGCTCAAAGTGGGGTCACTTTTGAAAAAAATGGAGTTTTTTGCTTTTTTGGGCAATGCTACCCGTCTGGTACCTCGGTCACCCCGCTGAAAAACTGAAATTTGAGTTTCTACACCTCCTTAGGCCATTGACCCCCAATTGGATACCATTTATTGCCAACTTCTGATTCTTATAATAAATCAACGGCAAGACTGTAATGAAAAATTTTCAATTTTTTTACCGAAATAACCTTTCTGCATCAATAGGAGTCTTTTAGGTCCAGTTTTGGTACCAATCAGAGGTCATTTCATTTTTGTAAGCTCAAAAATCTTGATTTCTTAGCGATCTGCAACTTTTCTACCCCCTGGTTGAGGGCAATAACATAACTCTCCCTGACTAATCTGTTTGTACTAAAAAGTGAAGACTTCAGACAAAGAATTGATCAATATGCATGAAAATGAAACTAAAAGTAGAAATGATTTATTCGAATTAAAAATCCATTTAAAAATTACCACATCCTGAAATATTCTGAACTATGACATTATTAACGAAAATTTTCGAACGATCCCACGATATCAATATTCCATCATTTTGTAAAAAACAACAAGCGTAAAGAAATTGCATAAATTGCAATCTCGTACCTAGACGAGTAATCGCATCAGTGGCCATCTCAGCGCTATCGAGCTCCTTAAACTGTTCTCTTTGAAGTTGACGTTTCTTAAAGGTCAATTCGAGCATTAAGCATTTATCTATCACATCGTTAAAGTACATCTGAAACTTGTTACTTTCTTCCGGCTGAATAATTAGCGATTCCGTAGAATCAATCTGAGATGGCTGTTGGCTCATCGTATGGTTCAATATGTTCCTCAAATATCGAGACTCGTTATCCGGTTCTGTCTCGTAAATAGTCAAAGATTCTTCCAAATTAGTCAAATCAGCGTGTAATGGTACTTTACCAGAATTATAAGCGGTTTTCTCCAATTTCAGCGTTTCGTTACCTTTGGATACTATCGAGGTGTGAACTTGAATATTTTTTTTGGATGTGGTAGTCTCGGGCGAAGTACGTAAATCAGTTATGATTTCTGTTGCCGAAGACGGGGGTAGTTTGGTAAAAGATGGTACCTTTTGCACCGTTGATGATCTCGAAGCCGTAAACGATTTCCTCCAGGGTGAGATGAGGCCTCGCATGAAGCGAAATACTGGGACAGCTACGAACGATACCATACGTCTTACAAATGTGAATAGTTTGCCGACGAAAAACAAAGCTCGAGGTTCGGCGTCTACTGGAAAAGTGTCTGTTTGACGTTTGCTCATGGTTTTTGTGGAAGGTGAAATTTTAGAGATGGGTAGAGAAACTGTGACGTTGAGAGAATTTAAATAGAATCCGTAGATTTCACCGTGGAGTGTGTCTTTGGTTCTGGGGTGGTTGATTGTGGCGCTCGAGTCACTAGGAGGAATGAACCAGTTTGTATTGGAAATCTGTAAATAGGTAAAAAATAAATAAAGTTCAAAATTATAAGAAATTTTCGAGGGGAAAAACAATTGGAATACTTACGTTAGTGTAACCAAAGGAAACGATGTAAGTATTCAAAAATAATGCCCATAAGCCTGTGGATCCTTGCCAATATTGACAAAGGTGATGCCATTGGCCTGTTAAAAGTTTGGGTATTTTTTCTTCCGTGATTAATGTATTGAAAATTTTAAATATTACGACAGGAGTATTTTGTTTTTTCTTTATTTTCCATAGAATTAACTGTTCTTTTTGATTTCCTGTAAAATAAAAATGGATATTTTTGTATTTCAGAAGACACAATATGCCTATTTCAATGATGAATGTTCGAGTTATTTTGAAGATGCGTTTGGAAACCACTTACCATAAGAAAAGAGTATGTTGTGATCCAAAATAGATGCTGGTTTATACCACAAGCACATTGCGAAATCTAGTAAGCCAGGTAAGTTCACTCCGAATTTGACGTACTGAAAATTAGAAAGTATCGTAGTAAAAGTCAGAGGAAGAAATGATGAATATCATAATTTTGCCAAGAAAGCTGTATAAATAATGATAGTTTAAAATTTTTAAAACCTTTAATCGGTTATTTACCTCCATAACTCATAAAAAAAAATGATTAAAAAAATTGAAAACCAAAATGATTTAAAAAAATAATTACACGAATAAATAATCGTAAAAATTTCATTTTTAAATTTTCAAAAAAAAAATTACCTGAGCAGTCGATTTCGTGAACTGAATTTTTTTCTCGATCAAATGCTGATAATTTTCCACACCCTGTTGATTCGAATCAACCTGCACGAATCCTTTGGTTTTAGCTCCAATCACCACGAAACAACGTAAATTAGCGATTAAAATAATAAGAAATTTTTCAAATTTCATCGCACCGATTACACATACCACATTCATGATTTACTATTCTGCATAGAATCGTATTTAGATTTTAATGCAATTACATTACCATTATTATTATTGAATTCATGACTCGTCGAAGTGAGTCTAAGCGAATGACGATATATTAACCAATGAGGAAAAGAAATGTAGAAGGGAGAAATGATGAATTTTACAATTACCCGCAGCACGCTGGACATAATAATAATCAGCACGTGAGCCAGAGCGCTGAAAAATTGACAGAATGTTCACATTTATTGGCAGGCAGATACATGTACATGTTTATTACAAATAATTGTATTAGTATTCCGTATCAGTATGTGCGGTTTCAACCAGCAACTCTCAAATTAACGCCCGTAATGTAATAGAAAATACCGCTGGCGAGTTGTACCCTCGACAGCATTTCTATATTTTTAAAAATAAGGATTGCTGCTGTTAAAGGCGTCTAATTGAGTCACTTTTTGCCTTCTTTTTTCTACCCGGTCGCTGGAGAGAAAAAGAGACGAAAATTAGGAGTAATTTTTACAGTGTAATTAGGACGTATCGTGATGTTTTTTTTTCTTTTTTGAATTTTTAATTAAACGCCGAGCAGTAGATTTGAATTTCTTAATAGTAGTGTAAATAATTAATAATTTAATTCAACGAAGTACTCGAGTCGCTAGTTAGAATAAGTCGCTATTTTACGATTTTTAGTTACTTTGTTGTTAATGTTGATCACGCTCTTTTGTTTTTTCCCGTACGTTTGTTAGTTTTTCCACAGTGGAAAATGTCACGTACTGAATTAAACTGTAAAGTGAAAGCATTACTTATGTCATTGTGACGGCGGTATCTCTTTATTTTCATCTTTTCGTTGAGATGATTTTTTATTAATTGCAAGGTATCGATATGATTCATTTGTCATCATTGAGAAATTTTTTCGAAGAAAAAAGTCGCCCGTGCACTTATTAAATTGTCGCGTTGAATACAGAATAGTGATGTTTTACCACGATTCGTGTGAAATAATATAATTAATCGAATAATTTAGTCTACTGTTGTGAATTATTAAATGGGTATAGGAAATTATTAGGTATTTTTTTGCTCGTTTGAAAAAAACACCAACGCAAAAACGAACATGTACACTGACCAATATACATAGGTAAAAAGAACAGCACAATTTTGCAATACTTAATCGTAACTGTAACTTTTTGAGGTACCTATGAGCCAGAGAATTTCACTTTTTTGTAAGACTACACTCGCATAATCATATTCAAGATAATCACCGCAAAAAACCACTAATTGCACGTTAATGTAGAGTAGAACAATATAACTACGTAGGGGGAAAACTGCAATATGGGTTATTATGGAACATAAAGCGTTGTGAGTTGTTATACACGAATTTTTGTGGTTGGTGTGGTAATATTATTCAATTAGATGGCCGGATTGAGTAATTGGGATGAGCGTAGGATTTTAAATGCTTCTCGGTTTGCATTCATCGTTGGTAATAAATTTTTTGGTTTGGGTAGATCTTAGATACTTGAATTGTATAGTAATCGGTTGAAATGATGGACAAATTTATTTTGGTGTAAAATGAAAATTACGGTGGTAGATGGTCGACGGGTTTTGAAACGAATATGATTCGTTTTCATTGTTATTGATTACAATAATTAGTTCGTAGTTTAGAGTTGATTTTGAAAATTGGACTAGAACAAATTTTATTTGAATAAATCATTAACTTCTTCAATTCGTTGAACTTGAAAATGTGAACTAAACATTTGAAGCAAAAGTTTTGATTGTAGTGTTGGATGTTGGGTGTTGTGGTACTTTTAGGATTTAGCTGCTAGTCGATTAGTAAAACGAATAATGAAATAATTTAATTATCGGTCGTAAAATGATTAAATATTTACTTCATATTATACTTCACAATGCTTACAACTAAAAAAGTACAAATGTAGGAAAAATTTTTATTAAAAAGAAAAGTTGAAAAGTAAACAAACACAGTTAGCGCTTCGTATAGAAATTATCCGTAAGTACAAAATCAGTGTGCACCTTTTTACAACATTAAAATTCTCGCTAGTTTTGATCTTCTGAGCCAATTCTTGATTTAGCATCGAAATAACTGAAAAATGATTGTATTTTATACCATTTCATTATTTCAAATTGAGTAAAAATAATTAAGATTAGAAACTAATTATAAGTTGAATAATTATTAATTATCATCTTTTTAGATTTTTTTTTGTAAAAATGTCAACACTGTCAAAACACATTCTGATGATAATCACCACTTAAATTGTTTTTGTTCTCACATGAATGTTGTTTGTTGTCGTGATCCGTAGTAGTCGGCGGCGTATGTGGAATGGTGTTTCGGTGTTTCATTATTTCATAATTTCGTACGAAGTGTGGAAAAATTTATCGCCGAAATCGAAAATCTTATTTTTATAGCTTACGATCGTTGGATGGTCGAAAGTTTAGCGAAGTCGAATGACTATTGAGACTAGAATGAATTGATATGTTACTGCGTTCCGTGCTATATGTGTCCGATTTTAAATTATTCAACATGTTATTTATTTTATTTTAATTCGGTTATTTCCTTATAATCATTCACGTGCTATTGCAGCTTCTAATGTCTCGAAAAAGTACGTAGTTCGGATGTATTATAATATGATGTAGTACTGTAGGTATTAACGGATGTGTTTCAAGTACTGAATCAATTGTGTCCGTACAGTACGATGTAATTTTTTTCTTATCAATTTTAAACCGATATCTCATAGCAATACGTATTTTTATAGAATTCTGTATGCATTTTTGATTACAGAATAGTTGCGATAATCTGGTACGATGAGTAAATCATTTGTTTCGTTATGTCTGTTACGGATCGTTTATCCGGTTTGTTTGGCAGCATGTGAGTATTCAGTAAATTATTTTACGTATTATCTGTTTTTTTTTGTACATTAGATGTCAATTGAAAATCGAATCGAAAGAATTTTATATTTCGAAGACAAAATAGGATCTCGGATTCTCGGTGCCATAGAAGTAGATACTTCTAATCTAATCCAATTGCTTGCCGTACACGCCGCATTCCTTCGAAAATCGTATCATGTGTATTCGAATGTATTTGTAGAAGTGTCCGAAATATTTCTATACGAAGAAAAGCTTCTCGAGAATTCGATAGCAATACTTTGGCAAACGTTTGCAAAACTTCCGTTAACAATCGAACATGTAAAAAATTCAAAAACGTGATGTTCGTTATTTTACGACACTTTTTGCTGTTTTAAGTCTTGCATCGAGTATAAAATTCTAATTACTTAATGGTGTTTGGATTAGAATCGCGTGCTTGACAAAAATCCTTAGCTAGTATTAAAGGGATTATTAAAATGGCACCGAAAACGCGAGACTTATTAGCGTGTAATTTTTGTACATATCTAGCGAATAAATGAAATTACACCCCCTCGCTGGAAATTACCATCGAGTGGGAGGTTTTTTCTGTTTTTTTTTTAATTTGCGTGAAAAATGAAAATTGTAAAAAATTAACGTAATTAGAAATGCGCTCGGTACTTTGATATTTTCACTAACCGCGTAATTTCGTTAAAAATATTAGTAAAATGGTGTTTGGAGGTAAATTTAGTAAAATGTCTCTTGCGAGTCCCTTACGTGGCTTTCATCGCGCCCTTTAATGTTTCAGCCACTTTTTTCCGCATCTTTTAATTCGTACCTTTATCATTTTTACGCTCTACTTCCTGTTTATGTTTTCTATCGCAGCTATACCCCGGTCCCCGGCAATTCTAACGTAACCTTATCAAACGATAAAGTTTCCATTTATTAGATTTATTCGCGAATTACGATTTCCAGCGTGTATAAAAATTGCCGAGGGACGAACACTTGTATGCTTCAGGTGTAAAAAGAATTGTTATGAAAGTAGCAGCGATGAAACTAGTTCTGTCTTCACCCCAGTTATGGATTCGTTTGGTACCTTTAAGTCGTATCGTGGAATGTGGATTTCTCATTTTATAGCCTAAAATGAGATACAAATTGGACTGGAATATCGTATCAAAATGTGGAATAAATTTATCTTCATATCAAAGCGGCTTATTTTCCATTTCCGACGTGCGTTACAATTTATTAATTTTTTTTTTCAACATGAACGAAATTCCACCAACGAAGTTACCTTGCGAGGAGTTTTTTTGAATCACTTTTGGTAAAAAAATTTGATTTACGATATTTCGGCGAAATACGCACGTTGGGTTATGAATTTTTAATTCGAAGGAGTCTCCCGATCGAGTGTTTCATAATAAGAACAGGTTTTTTTGAAATTCAATTACATTTGCCTTGAAAAAAATTCCAGTATTTGATGTGAACGACGTTACGAAGATAAGAAAATTCATAATTGTGGTCGACAGGTCGTGTATTTTACGAATACCGCACCATTTTATGCTTCGTTTTCTCAAAAATTACGTTTTAGTACGTTGGAAAGTATTTGAAAAACGACCGTAAAAGTACTTCAAATTGAGGTGAATCGAGTAGCAATTATGTAATTTTTCGAACGCGTGTAATTTCCTCTTCTCTCCTCCCATCGTGTCCGCTGAAAAGTTCATTCGTTGATGCGAAATGCACGTACATTACAGACAGAGGAGTTAGTACAGATCGGCACGACCTTGTATGAGTTGAACGTGTTCGTGAAGTTGTGAACTTGCAAGATACGAGACGAGTCCAGTTCGTGTTTAGGTGTTTGGAAAATTCACACAAGTGCGTTTGATGAGATCGAATGTAGACGAGGTATTCATCGCCTGAAACAATCATTAATTGTGATGTAGAGATTTCAGAATTGAATCGAAGGTTTTGCGATAAAAAATTGTTTATTTTGGTATTTTGCGTTGCGTAAAATATTTAACCGGAAATTGTATTTTGAGAGACGAGAAGCCAGAATGTACTTGAATTCGGGTTATTTTGAAGTTTCTGAGGGTTTGTGGTATCTTTTAGGGATATTTTCACTTTTTCAGTGAAGTGGGAAGAGGAGAGCTGACGGGTAATTCACAAATTTTGAATTATAATGGAAATTTTTTTACAAAATTGAGTGAGAAGAGCTGTTGACTTACGTTGTATTGAAAAAATGTATCCAATTGAAATGGTTTTCGAATTCGTGATTATGATGCCCCATACATACGATTATAACTCGTTCAAATAAAGGAACTGCATTCTCATAAACCATCTAATTGATTCCAACGACTACCGTAGGTGTTCGGTAATGAGTCAGACGAATGAATAAATAATTGAAGAACTATTTACGTAAAAAGATTGTATATTTTCAACGTTATCGTCATCGTTTGCCCACCAAGATCAAAAATACGTAACGAAACTAACTCAAGTTTCTTTGAGAAGTCTTACCTATGCCAAAAATTCATCTCATCTCATTTAAAATACCAATTAATCGCATAGTCGCCTACCTTTGTTCTCCTACTTTGTAATAAATTAATCACGACGTGACCGACGTGAATATAGAAATATTCGTGTTCTATGTTTAAATTTTTAGTACGAATTTCCTGTGGGAAGTTTGCATTACCCTTTACCACCTTATTTCGTCTGTTCTCGATATTTTTATAGGAACTTTAATATTTTTGTGCCCAGGAGAGATGTGACGGATGAAATTTGAAATTTCCAAATCAACTTAGTGCTCGAAAAATAAGTTGAAATATCGAGTTTGTGATTCAGATATTTCAAAGTTCCAAATGACCCAAGATTAAAAATTTTCATAATGTTACTCGTATAAAATGAAAAACAAAATGAAAATATTATAAAATTATTTTCAATCTGACGTGAAAATTCTCACAGGAAATCAGTTTTTAAAGTTTCCAAACTTTCAACAATAATTTTTGTGCCTAATTTTTATTAGAACGAATAGTTGAAGTTTTTTCAAATTCTGCTTCATACTATTTCGTGAATTTTTTGACGAAAGAATTTTCATTTGCTGCTATTTTCGAACAAGAATATTACAAATACCTGTACAATTTGGCCCTGCAGCAATTTGTGAAAAAAATCTCCCTCGAATAAAAATCGTGGAAAAAATTTTGGACTTCTGACTTGAACTAGCATTTGGCAAATAGGGTTCAAAATTATCAAAAATCCGAAATTTTTGATTTTTTTTTTGTTACTATAGAAGAGTATGAAAAGTTTCCCGTTTTTTTTTTTTGTTTTTTTTAGGGGTGTTCAAATTACTTTTATATGTAGCCAAAATGGTTGTTTTTGTCGAAATTGAATTAAAACCTCGATTATACGTGCAGATTGTCGATATTAGGAGTTCATTTTTCACTACAAATGGACATGAGACGAACCCCGACACTATTTTCCTTTTTTAGGGGTTCTCAAATTGCTGTGAAATGACGTCAAATTATAAACTAACCTCGTGTAATGAAAGAAATTGGCTAATTTAGTAATTTTTATCGATCCTATTCATGTGCGAGACGAGTATTTATTCTATCGACTGAAATGTTCAAAAAATGATGAAATTGTAACTTTTGCATTGTTTTTTTTGTAAAAATTTTCGCTTCAATAATTTTATCTAATTTGACCAAATAATGAAAAATTTTCAAAATCCATATGTATAAAATCCACGACGTATCTGTCTGTCTGTCTGTCCGTAACGCTAAAATTTTTCGTGTCTTTTAGACATTTTGTCAGACTTTGTACGTTGGTAATATTTTTATGATTTTTACCTTGAAATGACATTTTGACTAAAATATTCACAAGTTTTGCTAAAAAAAAATTATAATTGACGAAAAATAACGATTTTAGCCAAAAATGACTATTTTTACTTTGAATTGACAATTTCGAATCAAAAAGTTACAATTTTGACATAAATGACAGTTTGTACCAAAAAAATGGCACAGTTTGGACTAGAACATAAAAAATAACAAAAAATGACAATTTTGACCAAAAATGATAATTTTTTACAAAAAATGACAAATTTTACCAAAAGTGACAATTTTTACAAAAAATGACAATTATTACAAAAAAATGACAATTATAACAAAAAATGACAATTTCTACAAAAAAATGACAATTTTGACTCAAAAAGTTACAATTTTGACAAAAATGACAGTTTATACCAAAAAAATGCCACAGTTTGGACAAGAACATAAAAATGACAAAAAATGATGATTTTGACCAGAAACGACAATTTTGACAACAAGTGACAATTTTTACAAAAAATGTCAATTTCTACAAAAAAAATGACAATTTTGACAAAAATGACAGTTTATACCAAAAAGTGGCACAGTTTGGACTAGAACATAAAAAATGACAAAAAATAATAATGTTGACCAAAAATGATAATTTTTTACAAAAAATGACAATTTTTACCAAAAGTGACAATTTTTACAAAAAATGACAATTATTACAAAAAATGATAATTTCTACAAAAAAATGACGATTTCGACAAAAATGACAGTTTATACCAAAAAAATGGCGCAGTTTGGACTAGAACATAAAAGTGAAAAAAAAATGATGATTTTGACCAAAAATGACAATTTTGACCAAAAATGGCAGTTTATACCAAAAAATGGCACAGTTTGGACTAGAACATAAAAAATGACAAAAAACGATAATTTTGACCGAAAATGATAATTTTTTACAAAAAATGACAATTTTTACCAAAAGTGACAATTTTTACAAAAAATGACAATTTCTACAAAAAAATGACAATTTCTACAAAAAAATGACAATTTCTACAAAAAATGACAATTTCGACTCAAAAAGTTACAATTTTGACAAAAATGACAGTTTATACCAAAAATATGGCACAGTTTGGACTAGAACATAAAAATGACAAAAAATGATGATGTTGACCAAAAATGACAATTTTGATTTTTAAAAATGACAATTTCGACAAAAAAATGGTAACTTTGACCGAAAAATGAAAATTTTAACCAAATATGACAGTTATGTGGGTTTTTTAGGTAATAGCAGCTAGGCTGATGAGCCGGAACGCGGCTTAGCCACCTGGTTTTACATAAAATCATGTTTTTTCTCGTCAACTCTACTCCTTCGAATCAGTCTGGCTACGCTACTGACAATTAGGATCGAAATGAGATAAATTTTCTACATCAATCTGGGGAAACTTCATATCTCACTCGGTAATTTTTTGGGGTTTGTACTTTGCGTTTGCAAAATTATATGTAAAATTAAAATAAACATTAAAAATTTTTTTAGTCGGACATTTTCAATGTCCAATGCCAAACCCTCCCCCTCCCCCTCACACCACCGGGAAAATCTTCCTTTGCGCCATTCCTGTACAAACTCGAAAATCGTGCAAATGAGAAATGACCACATTTGCTCAAAATTTAGGGTGATGTATTTTTCTTTTAAGTTACGAGTATCTATGTCATGGAAATTTGAATTTTATTTTCTGAAAGCGTAATTTGATCTTAAATTTTAAGTACGGATTCGGTTTCTTTTTAAAAAAATTGAAACTACAAGTGACAAATGAGTAAATTGTGAGGTATCTACCTTCCTGTGTATAATTTTAATTACTTTGCGTAACTTATTTTGTTGTTTTTAACGCGGGCATCTTTTTTTTTGCAGGTGTTTGCTGCCGACAAGACCTGATGACATCGGTGTTCCTGCTGCTTTTGCTGTACGTTCCGTTTGTTCCATTGCCAACGCCTCAGACGATGAGTGGTATGGATTATACGATTAATATTTGTATTTTTTTTCTGTTCGCTGTATAATTTATCGTAGTTGATTCATCGCAGATAAATTACGCCTAGAAACATTCCTATTTGTATGTTAGGAGACAACCTACTACAATCTACAATCGCGTAAAATATTCGTAAATACAAATTTTGAAACAAGTCACCGAAAATACGCACACAATCCGTATAATTACGTTCAATTTTATGGGAAAATTTACGAAAATCCTCGCAGAATTCGGAAATAGTCGTAATACGTGAAATAATCGTTCGATTCATAGCCCTATTTCGTTTACGTACGTTTGAAGCTGAAATTGCGTGAAACGATTTCATACAATATCTCACAGAAAGTGAAAGCTAATGAGCTACCATTAGAATGATAATGACATTAGTGAAAAATATATTTGAATATTTTTACCTAACTAAGTCTATGTACCTAGGACCTCATTTCGATGTACTCGTACTTTCGATACTGATATTTTTCACATCGCGACGACGGCCAAGGCTCCGCGAGCCGAGGACTTGACAAATGAGAAACCATTAGGTTTATAAGGTGTTTTTTTTTTTTTTCATCGGCGTTATGTCAGCTCGATGGCAAGACATTAACCCACGATGTAACGATTTGTTTTCGTTTGGACGTGTTACACTTTTATCTGAAATCAATTTCCTTATTATCTCGAAAGAAAGCTCTCTTTCGAGGTTTGTTTATTAAACGTGGCTGTATACGATGGCCGATGGCACCGCTACGCCGCCTTCGTATAGCTGCGTGAAGTGAAAAACAGGGTGTGGCGAAATTTTTAATTTGTCATTTATCTCTTTGGAAAGGCTTGATCGCGTTTAAACGAGCCGTAGCCGGACGCTCGCGCAAAATGTATCTTCCATTAAATTTTATTAATTATTTTACACCGACGTGTCGAAATTTTCTTCGTTGTGGATTGCGAAGGGTATAGGAATGGATTTTGGCGGTGAAGGGAGCTCAGGTAGTTAATTGAAATGTGAGAAAATTTTCAAACTGGGAAGAGACGCGAGTGAGGTAATTTTTTGAGTGATAATTTATCGCGATGTTGAGTTATTTATGAGCTTAGGAGTGCCTAATGTGCGATCTGTGGACTCGCGATGACACGCGAGAAGCGCCTTTGTTGAATTTTTTTTGTGTTTTGAAATGTACGTATGTTGGTCAAGTATGAAATGAGTTGAAGTCACCGAGTTCATGTTGTATTTTGGAAATTTTTGATTAAAAATGATTACGTTAAATTTTCTTTAAAATACTTATTGAAAATTGTCAAAAATGTTCTTTTAAGTCGAAATCGACACATTATGAAATTTTGTAGGACTTATTGAAATATCTCTATTATGAAAATTAATTTTTTTTTTAGTAGTCAAGTCTGATTTTTATAGTGTATTTCGATGGCTAAACGGTCGTATCTCCATTTTAGTGCGGGTACAAATACCTAACCCTAAATTAAAAAAAAAAAAAAAATTGAATCAAAATATAGGCTAAAATCTGCTAAAACGTATTTTTAAACAATTTTATTATTTTTCTTGTAGATAGGTACAACCTCGAACCTTGTAGCCAGGGATGGGCAGGAGTTTTTTCTGAAACTCTTAACTCAGAGTTAACTCTGAGTTCAACTCAGAGTTCAACTCAGAGTGAACTCTCTTTAAAAAAGAGTTGGAAAAGAGTTGAGAGTTAGCACTCTTTA
>FIZU01065852.1:0-14999 GCA_900064475.1 Pseudococcus longispinus
ATATCCTATGTTTTATGGTTTCATGGGTAGTATGGAAATGACGGTGACTTTTTAGATTTCAAACGACTTTTTGGACTTGAGATCACACTTTTTTATGCTTCGAAAATTTTTAAGAATTAAAATGGCTTTTTGGACTTGAAAAATTTCAAGAAAAGTTCAAATAAGAATTTTGTCAGACAGCTTTTTACCTAACGCTGACTTTTAGACATTTTGTGAGACTTTTTTGAACTCGTTGACTTTAAGACACTTTGTCAGACTTTTTTGGTCTTGAAAAAATTTTCAGATGTATATTCACAGGGTGTCTACCGGGCACAAAAAGCACAAAATAACGAAAAAACCTCGAAATTTTGAAGTTTGTTTTTCGATACTATTCCTTCAATTGAAATGGTTTAAATTTTAAAAAAAGTTAAAATTTCAGCTTTAAATGATTTTTTTGCAAAAATTTTTTGCCCCGCTCCGCTCGGGCTCGATACATTTATTAATCTATTTATTGAAACAATATTTTTGCACTGAAATCCTCTCTCTGAATCAGTCGAATTCGAATCATATGTTTACCGGGGGGGGGGGGGGGGAATGACAAGGACCGTCGCGTCGGTCTTTTTTACCTCAGAAATGTTGGGAAATTTTTTTTTTCAGAAGAAATTTTCACCCTCGCTTCGCTTGGGTTTGGACTAAATTTAATTACCTATTTTCACAAAATACTGAATATCTTTCGAAGCTGACATAAAATAGCTTGTTTTCTCAATCCCCCCTTCTTGAATATTTGTTTGATTACGTCACCGCCTTGAATGAAAAATGGCACGAATTTTCATTTTTGAAATTTGGTAGACACCCTGACTCACTTTTTGGACTTGAAAATTTTCATAGATCATGTTAATTAATATTTAGACGTTCGTCAGGCAAACGCTTGTCAGGAAGACTTCTTGGACTAGGAAATTTTCAAAGATCACGCTGACTTTCAGACATTTTGTAAGCTTATTTAAAATTTTGTGGACTTGAGAAAAATTTTCTGATTTTTTGGGCTTGGAGAATTTCAGAAATTATGACTTTGGAAAAATTTATATTATTTCAAAATTTGACTTTAAGACATTTCACAAGACATGACAACATAGTGCCCGACACTTTGAACTTACAATTAGATAAAGTCAGACATTATGTCAGACTGAACTGTATACTTCAGTTTGACATAGCAAAAATAGCAAAAGCATATCCTACGTGGGTTAGAATGGAAATAGAAATGATGAAGGATCCGGGGGGAGAGGGGGTCATAGAGCTTTTAGTTCAGCCAGAAAATCCATGGTTATGGGATTTTTTTCACTTTAATTATCGTCGACTTTCTAGGTCGGCCAACGTATTCTGTACTTGTAGTCCTTCAATTTTGAAGTGATGCAATTTTTCCATAAAGTTTTTTGTTATTAAAAATTTATTTGCTACAAAGGCAAATTCGTGATTTTTTCAATTCCTCCCTCCTCAAATTAAGCTATTTGAACTGAATGTGATTTTTAGCTATCGAAACACTGAAAGGTTCATTTTCAGTAATAATGTGAGCCCCTTTGAACCACCTGAACTTGTTCCAAGTACAGAGGGGGAGGAGGGGGAATTTATGTAAATTTTCAAATTCGAAAATTTGGTGTAAATTTTTAGATCATGAATTCAACCAGAAAAGTGCACTTACTTCGTGTCCCCTTGTTCTGGTTTTAGAAATTTCACACCAATTCTGGACTTGAAAAATTTTAGGTGGCCTAAAAGGGTTCATTTACCACTAATTTCAAATTCAAAGCAAAAATTATTTTTGGACAAAATTCATTGGCATTAGTATAGGTAATAAAACCGTCGTAATTTCTTCTCAAACTCTTCTAGATGTTGAAATGGGATCATGAGATTATTAAAACTTGGAGAAAATGAAACACCTGTACAAAATTTTTTAAATTTGAATAAGCTGAATTTTTTAATAACGAATTCCACAGCTAAACTTCAAAAATTTGTAAAAATTGGAGTTGGGTTATATTTTTATGTTGACTGGAACTGATGGTTTTTTTGTGGAATTTTAGAATCCAGAAGAAATACAGGTCCTTCCAATTTTGGTCAAATTCCAAAAAAATTTACACCTTGTGGCATGTTGTTCATAATTTTTTCTAAGACGTTGATCTCAAATTCCGATTCATTTTTTGATCTACCCCCACCCCCTCATCAATCTTTCATACCATCTCCTCAAGATTCAAAAAAATGAATTACTGCCCCATAGTGCACCAACAGCTCCTGAATTTTGAATGAAAAATGAAAAAGTCGTGCCGCGTATCGTTTTTGAGGAATTTTCTTCAATTAGAAATTTCTTGTATTTAAAAAAACTCAATTTTAGCAAAATCCAATTAGCTGGAAGTTTTGATCATTCCTTTGATAAAATTGTCATCTCAGCGAATTACTTACATTCCACATTTAATTATAAATTTCTTTTTCAACCCATACTTCCTACTTATCTCTATAAACATGTCACGTAACTTGGATAAATTATTTCAATACTCGCGCTATATGATTTTTTTATGTTTCAATAATAAAAAGTTTATAACGGAATATCTGATTCTCAGCACATAAACGAAAAGCTTGAAATTAATCGGATAAATACCGAAAGCTCTGAGCTTCGTCGTACATTGACTATTCATCATCGATGTAATCAAAATTTTACGTATTCTGGTTGGTAATTCATTCCACGATGTGAAATATAACGAATATATCAAGTCTTCGTTCTGTAAAACAACGAATATAAAAATTAACCGAGTAGCTAGATGCCTCATGTGAGAAAATTTATCGACGTGTATATTGCTGACATTTCGTATATCGTGCGACGATATAAGCCTGAATAAATTTAAATAAGCTTATCGTCTCTGTCTCATCTTCTGAGGTATAATTTCGAGCAAGTTTTGGAAGAAACATGTTTTATCTGTTGAGATAGTTTGCTGATATGCGAAAAAGTCTAACAAACTTCGTTAGGGTTCTCTTACCAGGTGACTTATAGTTTCACATGTGTAACAACACATGTAAAATCCGCATACTACGACAATGGTGATGAATAAATTTTGTATCTGTACGGTGAAGTCTTCAACCATCTGAGAAAATCAATTTATTTCTATAATAATGGAAATTTCCTCAAAAAAGGTATTTTTTTGGTTACCTGGACATTGATGCAAATAAAAGGTAATCCGGTAAACATGAACTGAATGACGTAAAACGATAAAATATAATTGATATATTCGACGAAGTGTTTTAAATATCTGAAAATAATGTCACACTCCGCATTAGCACTTCTTTCCAACCAATTTATAACTCGACTTGGAAAAATTACCTTAATAAATATTGCTGGTATTTGATAATGAGGATAAATCGTTCTTGAAGGAGTATTTCATTTTGATTTTCCATTATGACAATCGTATTTCCTCGTTCAAGATTTGATTTTCTATCGTCGTGTCGAATGCAATGCAGCGTTATTAATTTTTCAATTTGATGATTCAGTTCGGTCACGTGAGCTCTAATGTTACTCAAAATATAAAAAATCAAGGCGGTAAAACTGCAATATATTGTGCATAGAAATCCCAGCACCAAACCTTGTATCGAACTCAACAGCAAAAACCCCCGGTACGAAGTGATATTCCAAAAATGGCAAAAATTAGGCAGCATGTACAATCGTGCATCATTGTAATCGATATTTTTACCAAAATATACCCTCAAAATTGGAAATAATGCCGCCATGAAGCTATTAAAAAGAAATACTTTCACCACAGGAATGTATCTCGCGTCGAAATACATTTTGGTATTAATTGTGATTTTATTTTCGTGAAAATAGGTAGGCTGGTTTTTCAAGTTATTCAAAATTATTAATAATTTTTGTCGCCGGAAATGTGTGATGAATAAATGAATTAAATGAACGATAGGTGATGCTAATCCTCCGAATTGTATTAATCTATGGATAAAATACTCAGTCTGTGAAAATGCGATTAATATTGCGATAATTGTGATCACATCGCAAGTGGATAACACGGTTAATTATATTGTCTCGTATTTTATGTACCTTTGATTTAGTATAACTCCCATTGTGATGAGGTGCACTTGAATGATGAGATCGAAGTACATAATAATGTTGATTTAGTGCGAGCTGACTCGTATATTCGCCTAAAAACACATTACTGAAGGTTTGATTTTTTTTAAATATTTTTTTGGTATATTGGCAATACCTACTTAATATTTAATTGAATTTTTGGGTGTAAAATTTATTATACTGAAATTTTTACATTTTCAAGGAGGAAATCTCATGAATAAATTTCATACGTACCTTAATTTTCAAATCTATATCCGAAAAGAATATTTATTAATATTTAATATAGTTAATCAAATACCTTCCTATCGCACTATCTTTAAAATATAACCCATTAATTTGATAAAATTATACTTCTAGATACAAATATTTAATTTATTTAATAACAAACCTGAAAGAAAAAAAATCATTTAGCCATCCTTTTTTTCCTAATTAACAATAAATTAATTAAGGAATAAATTATTCTTAAGGAATAGAAGAAAAATCTGTTATTAATGGTGTAAATATTAAATGCCTTGACAGTTGTAGCAAGCTGAGCTTGTATCATTGTGGTTATCATTAGTTTACGAATTTTTACAGGTAATTTGTACCATTGTGTGAGGTACAACGACTGAAGTACGTCTTCATTCTGAAAATAGAATAGGTGTAGGTAAATAATTAAGATGCTGCATGAAATACTGAAAATAATTCCTTAAAGAGAAATAAAATTTTATTGTAGAAACACTCAATTGTCAGAAAATATGTTTTAAG
Organism: Pseudococcus longispinus; assembly: GCA_900064475.1. NCBI lineage: Eukaryota > Metazoa > Arthropoda > Insecta > Hemiptera > Pseudococcidae > Pseudococcus > Pseudococcus longispinus. Next base: position 4,838 of record FIZU01065852.1, read on the forward strand.
ATGTATGCTTATTTTGAGTCATTTCAATTAGGTACCTACATTATATCTTTATTTCTCAATTTGGTTTTGTATCTAATCAATCTCATTTCGCAATCTTATATTTTCACGTGCTTTTCTAATTAAATTTCTTGATTTCAATATACAGGTTTTTCACAGTACCTTTTTCGTAATATCTAATAATTTTTAGAAATTAGAATTTTGTCTTGAAAATTTTTTGCAAGTTGATTGAGTGGAGGGATGTGGTAACACAAAAGTTAAGTTTTGACCCTGATTCAACTTATCTCCAATTATCGTTCAGAGCTGACTGCACTCAAAATTTTCGTACTTGACTTTTTTTTTTGAAAATTTAGAAGAAAAAAAAACATGCAAACATTTTGTCAAAATGGTCTCAGTTCAGATATTTTTACCTACAAATACACATTTTTCACCATATTTCTGTTTTTCAGGGGTAGGTATACCTAAAAAAAAATAACTTTTTTGAGTGGTTTTTTTTTTCAAATTTTCATAAAAAACTGAAAAAAATTATTTTTGAGGAAATTTTTGCTAAATTGATCTTAACAATGGATTTTTACCCAAAAAAATTATTGGCAGCAATTTTTTACCACCTCAAAAATGAGTTTTTTTTGTGCTTTTCAACTTTTTTGTACCCAGGACAGAACTGATAAATGAAATTAAAAAATTTTCATTACATCATTTGTAAACCAAGGTCAAGTTAGTGCACAAAGTCATTTTCAGGAGTGAAAATTAAAATTTCAATCAGAGAATAAAATCAAATGAAAATTATCTAAGTACTTTCATTTATTATTTTCCTGCATAAGATTTGCTACTAATTGAAAAAAATTGCACTTGAATACTCGCCCTTAAAACAGAAAACGATGTGAAAAAATTTTAGTTTCACCCCTCTCCAGTTTTTTTAATATTGGAAATTTGAAAAAAAAATAAGTTGAAATTTTGAATTTGTAATTCAGATATTTTAGGGGCTCAAATAACCCAAAATTGAAAATTTGCATACTTTTGTAAGGTAAAAAACAAAATGAAGAAATTGTATGAGGATTTTCGATTCACCCTGAAAATTCGCTCAGAAAATCTACTTTCAAGGTTTTTCTGTCTTTCAACAATAATTTTTGGAAAAATGATGTAATATCATGTTTTGAAGGTTTGGTGAAATATTATCAAATTCTACTTCGTAGGTACGGAATATTTTTGAGGAAAAATTTACATTCGCTGCACTTTTATACCTAGTTCAGTCAAATGAGGAAATTGAATTGCATTTTGATCCATCAAAGATTATATGATTTTAAAATGTTCCTTTGGGTACCCTGATTAATCACCAAAAAGTCCTCGAACCGTACCCTTCGGCAGCTTCCTCCAACATGGACCCAAAGTGACACCCTCGTTGTTTTTCGCTTATATCTCTTTAAATATGCATTTAAATAAAAAAATGACCATGGCTAAAATTGAAGTACATAAAATTTGCAACAAAACAGGTCATATTCATTTTTTTCGAAAAGTGAACGGGTGGCGCAAAAACACGCGTCAAAATATACAGGGTGAAAAAAATGAAAATTGCGACCTGTTTTCAAGAATAGGTTATACGTGTGATTTCAAGGAAGATCACATGTATGCGAGTGATGACACACCATAGACCCCAAAGAAATTTCCACCCCTCCTCTTCTTCGATGTGTCTCATATGTGGACACCTGTGAATCTCTTTCGTCAAAAATTCTAATAACTTTTCAGATTTGTCTATAATTTTAAAAAAAGTTCGAATAAATGTTGAAGAACGTAAATTTTCCCTCCAAATTTTTAATTTGGGGTCATTTGGGGCTCTGAAATATCTGAATTACAAACTCAATCAATTTCTTTTTTTTTAATTGCAATAAATAAAAAATTGAAGGGAGAAGAAATTTACATTTTTGTATTACATCTCTTTCTACGTTTAGGGTGAGTATGATACAATGGAAATTTTTTTAAGTTTCATCCATTTAATCCCTTCTGGGCACAAAAGGGTTAATGAAAATTTTAAAAACACAAGAAGTGATTTTTTAGGTACCCCTGAAAACAGAATAATGGTGAAAAATGGCCCTCAAAGGTATTTGTAGGTAAAAACATGTAAGTATAGTGAGGCAATTTTTGTAAATTTTTCATCAGATCGTCTCAAGGTCTCGACACAGACACAACTTTTTTATTACTTCCCCCTCATTTAACTTTCAAAAAAATTCGAAAAACGATCCATCCTATAATGAGAGCTGGTGGCGTATTCGCCCCACCCCCCTCTAATGACGACTGCAAAGTTAGGCAAAATTATGTTTAAACTTTTGAATGCCCTTTTCTGCAAACATTTTTTACTTTGATGAAATAATAGTTATTTTTAAAAATTTTACATGAACTTTCATTTTTTTGCGAAGACCTCCCCCTTCCCCCCTCTTGAGAACAATAAATATGTAAAATTATCACTATTTTATAAAATGTCTCGAAAAATAAATTTACCATGTGATGAATACTTTCACACAAATAACACCAAATGTAGAATCCATAAATTAGCGTGAATATACCAAAAATATTATGTGCAACTGATAAACCATCGTTGTATGTCTGAAAATATACATACTCGAGTAATTATAGTGATAGAGGTAGGTTAGGTTGAATGTGCTTCAAATTAATACCCTATTTTTGCATAGATATTATTATATTTTTATGATAAGTACCTCCATAAAAAGGCATATGTAAGATAACGTCACGCATATGAAGTGAATCACATAATATGAAAGAATGAAATTGATATAATCTGCAAAATCTTTTGTATATCTATATAAACAAAAATTCGTGATAAGTTTTCATTATACGTAGATGCAGTTATTTCACCTTTGATTATTTTAAAATTATGTACTTACCGTTGTAAGTATCGTTGATAATTGATTAGGATTTTGTATCTTTTATACAATAATTGTCCTTCTTCAGTCTCCATTGATTTAATATTTTTGGTACTAAATTCATCGATTAATTTATTCAACTGTATATTGAGTTCAATTACTTGAGCTTTTATGTTACTTAATGTAAAATTAGCGACTACGATGAAAGTATAGTATAAAGCTGTTATCGAACCTACGGCCATATTTTGTAATAACATCAAGCAAAGAAAATCGGTTAAAGAATTAATGTTCCAAAAATGATATAAATACGGTAATAAATATAATCCCGGATCATTATAATCGATATTTTCTTCAAATAAAATTGTTGCATAAGGAATAATACCCATAAGTGTTAAATTGAAAGCAATTATTTTCATACAGGGGATTAAAAATTCCCTTAGGTCTTTTCTCATATTAATTTCGATTTCATTCGTACCAATGTAAGAAGGAATATTTTGAAAATCGTAGATAAGTCTTCGTAATCTTTTCCGTTTCCAACATCCTATTATTCTGTGCGTGGAAAAGGTGATCTCTGCTATTGATACGCCGAAAGTGACACATTTGTAGGCGAACGTCTGTGATATTAGAAAACCTCGGAGTGCCGATGCGATGGTTACGAAATCCAGGGTGAATAGAAATATACGTAAATTTAATTCGTATTTTTGGTATTTTTCATTTGCAATTACTCCGATACTTAGAAATAATGCTTCGATTACGTAATCAATAAGCATTGTCCTAGTTTTTTTTTTTTTTATGTAAATATTAAAGCATTTTAAAATGATAATTAATTCGGTTACGTTGAAATTACCTGATTTTGTCAATTACTTTTTACTTTATTGTGAAATCAAGCATTCAAAAATACATATTCACGTTTTTAAAAATTGAAAAAATATGAAAATTAATTGCGTAGGTATTTCAATTTTCGATGAAACGAAAACTGAACGATGAACTGGATTGCATGAATTTTCTCGTATTATAATTTTTATATCCAAATATTTTTATGGTTGAGGTATCACTTGTTTGTGTGCACTGACCGAAATTCTATTTTAAATAAAGTTTATCCTTTTTAGAAAAGTTAAAAGTACTCATTGCGGCAATAAAGTAAAATATTGATAGAAAATAAACAATATGAAATTCAGTGGAGAGGACATGTGTGGGGCAATAATATCAGAGAAATGATTCTTTGTTTCTGAGAAGGCAAAACGAGGCTAAAGAAATTTGAAATTTTGATATTGAAGAGGGTGAAAAATAAATTATTCATTAGAAAAAAAAATGTTTCGTCAAAAAATATAGATATTAATTCCCCTTAACAGGCAAAAAAAATATTTTAATAAACATTTACATTCGGTCGCCAGGTCCTTTGGGTAAAATAGGATCTAAAACTTTAGGAGTCCATATAATGGAGACAAAAATTAACCTATGAATATGGATTTCATAGGCTGAAATGTATCCAAAAACAAACACACATTCGTATTGAAAATCATAAGGTATTAAATAAAGTTAGGTACCTATTTTAAATTCTGAGAAAATTATGTATACCTATCTATACGAATATACTCGTACTGTAGATATACCTGCACAACCTATCATTATTTATCCGTATTTTCAATTAGGAATTTTAGAGATTATACGAGATTAATTGCATAGGCAACTGTTTGTTTTTCATTTGTGCATTGAACCGAGTATAAAATCAATTAATGCATCGAAGGTATTGCTATGTAGTATGCTCTTTTATTTTTATCTACATACCTACGTACAATATGTACCTACTCGTACATAGGTATGTAGATTAAATCTGAGAATGCAATGTACTACATCCATTTGTAGTATTTTTTTTCACCTTGTTAAATTTTTTATTTATTATTTTTTTAAAAATGTAATTTGATGGAAAAACGTTTAGATACTAATTTTTGGATTTATGGTTTCGAACCAAGTTTGCTCATGCTCACATCTCAAGTTTTTTTTTGAGATCCTTGAGAATGTTGACAGAAATCAAATAATTGTGCATTCTCTTACACGACTTTTTGAGTATTCAGTCAATTGTATGCTTCCCTATAGATTTTTCTTGATTGCCAACCACATCAAAATTTTCTTCATAAAATACATTTTACTACAGCACAAGCTAAAATATGGTGAGAAGTCATGGAGAAGTCATGGATTTCATTTTTCAAAAAGAGGTCATAGAAGAGTCATAGATTATGCAAAAAATTACGAGGTCATAAGACAGTTATGGATTTTTGACTTTCTATTGGGTAAAATTCAGGTTAGGTTATACTGGGCTACGAAAAGTACCATTTTTTCGATTTCAAATATCAAAGAATTTATGAATTTTTTTTTTCAAAATTTCACCCTGGATCCCTTCCTGACGCCTGAAATATTGCAAAAATAATAATTTTTCACATTTTGAATACATTTTTCTGTAAAAATTTACTTATTTCAATAAAATGAAGAATATTTTTCAAAATTTTACATAAAATCACTTTTTTCTCATCAGCTTTTCCCTGTCATGAATGTTTGGCTACGTTATTGTCTTAATGAATATATTTTTTTGGACGATTCAACTTGCCATGTTCGAAGTAGTTATTTGAGTTCAGTAGCTGTAGTTGGCATTTTCAATTGATCGAAAAATAAAATTTTTTTTAATTCATTTTTGAGGGCGTGGTTTTCAGGGTAGTGAAAAAATGGTTTATTTTGAAAAAAAAAGTTATTGTACGCAAAAATGAAAAAAGCACGAATTTTTATTTTTACAGGTTGGTAGACATCTGGATAAATAATTCAAACCGATGGCATGAAGTTCGTAGCTTAACATTTTCCTTTGGGGGAGGGAATGGCGAAGGGGGTGATAATGGGTAAACTTTGCCCCTTCTGCTGTGATTTGTTCCTGCCATTTGGAAGTTAGGCAAACATTTCTGCATAAATTCAGTACCTATTGCATGGCTCCTGGTTAGAAGTCTCTCCTGCTGTAATTCACCTTATGTATAAGTATTCATAATTTTGTTTTAGAATTTCTTTCTGTGCTAACCATGTTGCATACCTATCTCCTGATCTAAGAACAAAATGTATTATATTTCTTCATTTCAATTTAATAGCAACAGTTCATAAGATGGGGTGATAGATATCCCAATCTGAACTCAAACGAAAAAATAAAAGACCTCAATGGACTCTGGACGCGAAATTATGCTCAATTTTTTCCCATCTCTCATAAAATTGTAAAACTTTGCATATCTTGATGTGCTGGGTTTAATTTCTCATTTATTTTCACGAAATTATTTCTTATTATTGAAGATTTTTATCTTTAAATAATAACAAATTGACCATTGAATAAATAACTTTTAAAACTTGCACTCCTAGTGCAAAATTGATCGTGAATATTCCAAATGCTCTGATAATTCTTGTTCGTTGCGCATGTGTCATTGTCGTGACCATTAACTGGCGGATTTTTATTGGCAATTCGTACCATTTAGTTTGATATAAGGATCTTAGAATTTCTTCATTCTGTAAAAAAATATTAGGAGTGGGATTTATTCAATGAATTATCTAGAAAATTGTTCTCGTTTTAAAAAAAAGTGTAAAGCGAATTGCAGAATGACACTCATAATTTTTCAAGGGTCCTGCTGTACACATTGGGCAGGGATGAAACTGTCATCTTACCGTGTGGTTTATTGTTTCACAAACATTACACCATGTGTAGAATCCATACGATAAATTGATCAGCAATGATAAATTTTGTAATACTGTTCCTGCATTACTTTTCCACATCTGCACAGATACACGTAATTACCATAAAAGGATTAGAAAAATTGTACAAGAATACCCTGGCTAGTCATTAGCAAAAATGTTGAATTTTTTAAATTAAATGTAAATACAAGACTTGTACATACCTCAGCTCCCAACATTGTGAAACCAAATGCCAAGAATACAAACTGAAGAACGTAAAATGCGATTACCGAACTGAGAATACTTGAAAAATCTTTTATGTACCTAAAAATTGAATTATACTTTTATTACAAATATTATAATAAGAACCCACTTCAATTAGAGAACTAAATCAGTCACAAATCGAAATTTTCCCCAAAATCTTACAATTTTTTTAAAAATCTACCTTGTTTTTTTTGTATATCATTAAAAAATTTTAAGAAAAAGTCTCTAAAAAGTTGTCAATTTTCTAAAATTATTTGAGCCTTCTTTTATCAGATTAAATTTGTACTTTTCTGATGGAATTTACATAGGTAGGTGTTGACTGTTGAGTTCACATATTCTATCACTTACCTTTGCATGTAGAGTTGATATTGAATAATTAGAACGAATCTATCTATGAATAAATTTTCATGCTTTTCTCTCAAAAACGCGAAATTTTGACCATGAGAGGAATTCATCAACAGATCTCGTCCCTTGACAAAATCATCGACCAACTTTTCCATTTGCAAATTCAATTCAATCATATGAGCGTTAATATTACTCAGAATATGATTAATAAATGAAACGAAACTGAAATATATAACAGCACAATACGCGATAGTTGCACCCTGTAAAATTTGTAGGAGAAGAAATCCCTTGAAAGTGTGAATATCTTGAAAATGGTACAGATAAGGTATCACGTACATGGCCGGATCATTATAATCGATATTTTCATTTGAAAGCATGTAAACGTAAGGCATAATGGTTGCTATAACCAAAAAGCAAAGAACTCTTGTTACAATGGGATAGAAACGCGTACTTAATTCGAGATTTTCGTTCATTTTGACGCGAGTTTTATCAAAATATGCTGGTAGATCATTTTTTAACGTTTTGATAATTCGCAGGAGTTGGTTCTTTTTCAAATTTATAATGATTCGGTGTACACAAAAAATTATTAATCCCAAACTTGTCGTTATTAAGGAGCATTGATGGACAAAAATCGTGGCCTGAGGAAACACAATGATGAAATTAGCGAAAAGTATTATATCTACGATGGTCAAAAGAATGAATAACTATTCATCTAAATAAGCGTAATTTCGATTTTTAAACATCCCCATCATTATGGTATGCACTGTGAGAAAATGATCGATTATCATGATTTTTGGAAATCGTGTCGCGAAACGTTCGAAAATTTTACACTTTCACTTTCTAATACTTGGAAATGATATTTTCCGGAATTTGAGGAATTGGAGAATATCAAGTTGAAATTTTTAATGATTAAGTATAATTTATTCAATAAATAGGCAAGTTTTTTTGGAGGGAAAAAGTTAAAAAATTATCCGACACCTATCGATGTGTAAATAACAAATATCTACTTAGTATTATAATTATATTTAACCCTTTTCAAACCTGATTTAATGTGTGTTTTGAAGCTTCACTTTTTATCCCGTACATGTCACTATGTAAATAAAGCCATTTTTGTAAAAAAATTAACAGCATTTTGTTTATTTTAAATTTGAAAAATTGATGAAAGTAGCTTTGAATTTTTTGGTAGGTATCGTGAAAAATTCTGAATAAAATTCTATTATGAATTAAATTTTTTGTACAACTTTCTCGCTTCCAATGAAACTTTGGTCGGTTGCAATCCCAACTTCCATGATGAAACTGATGTGTAAGATACGAAATTGTTCGAAAAGAAATTAATCGTGAAAGTACAACTTCGACCCAGAGCTTAACTGAAAAGAGGGAAGCTTGCCCCAATCACCAATATTTGAAAATTTTCGGTTTTAAATAGTTGGAAATTCTCACTTTGGGTCGGAAAAATTCCCATTCGCCCTAGAAATTGAGATTTTTGAGTCGAAGAATCATGTTTTGAGTCAAAATATTATCATTCGAATTGGGAAATTGTAATAATTCATCTAGGTGTTTAAATAATTTCAGTAGAAAACCTCAACCCCCACCTCTGTGCTCAGGATAAATCTGTCGGATGAGATTAAAAAAATTTGTTTGCATCAAATAGACTAAAGTCAAGTTAATGCACCAGCTCATTTTCATCTGCGAAAATTAAAATTTCACACAGGAAATAGAGTCAATCCCAAATTACCTTCTTTCATTTTCTTGTGTGAGATTTGCTATAAATTGAAAAAAAAAGAAAACTAACTATTCAACCCTTGAAAAAGAGAGGGATTTAATGAAAAAATTTCTATTTATTCTTTTCCAAATTTTTTGCAATTTTCGATAAAAAAAGAAGTTGAAATTTTAAGTTTGTAATTCAGATATTTCAGAACGTCAAATGATCCAAAATTAAACATATTTATACTTTTATCAAATGAAAAACAAAATGAAGATATTATAAGAGGATTTTCAATTCGGGTTTGAAATTTGCAGTGAAAAAAAAATCAAAATTTTTCAAACTTTCAACTACAATTTTTGGAAAATGATGTAGGTACCCAATAGTTTATTCGAAATAATGAGCACAATTTTCTGAAATTCTACTTCGTAAATCATTTAGTGAGTGTTTTCGAAGAAAAATTTTTCATTCGGTGCATTTTTCGAACAGGAATATATCAAATAATTATCTGTGAAATTTGACCCTGTATTAATTTGTAAAAAAAATTTACACCTTTGCAATTTTTCTCTCGAATTTTTTATTTTTGATTCTTGTGTTGAGATGTAGATGAGGATAAAACTTTTCTTCCGTTGCTTACAATGAACTTTCGGAGTGTAGTAGGACGGAATTTTTCACCATTACTTTTTTTTGACGCAGGAATTGTCATTTTTCAAAAAACATTTGTTGATCTTGAAAGCTAATTTCCATTGTGAATTTTCAGTTCAAATCAAAAATCTTCTTATAATCTCTTCATTTTTTTAAAATGTTATGTAATGAAAATTTTCAATTTTGGATTATTTGAAGCCCTAAAATATCTATCTGAAATACGAACCCAAAATTTCAACTTCTTTTTTTCAAAAATTGCAATTGATAAAAAAGTTGAGATAAAGATATTGCATTTTTTACTGCATCCCTCTCTTTTTCAAGGTTGAATAGTTGAGTGGATTTTTTTTCAATTTGTGGCGAATCTCTCACACGAAAATGAAAGAAGGTAAATTTTGTTTCGACTTAATTTCCTGTGTGAAATTTTAATTTTCATTGGTGATAATGAGCTCGTGCACTAGGCTTGACTTCAGTCAAAGCCAACCTAGACGATACAAGCCATGAAGCTAGATTTGGCAACCTTGCGCTAGACGGCCGATTTAAGCAACCTGAATGTACATTTTCCGGGCAAGCGAAGTGTTTTTCTCGAAAATTGATAAGAACCAAAATTATAGAGCGAAAAATTTTCATTTGCTTCGTG
>FIZU01065858.1:0-17281 GCA_900064475.1 Pseudococcus longispinus
ACCAGTGGTACCAGTGTCGAAAAACCCTGTGGTAGTACCATTGGTGGTTTCATTGGTATTTACCACTGGTATTTTTTCGCGTGGGTGAGACCAGAGATAGGAGACTTGGAAGCAAAGAGGAGCCTTGCAAAAAAGGGACCCTTTAAAAAAATGGCATATTAGCTCATTCTTTTTTTTTTATGGATTTCAGATCAATTTTCGGTCATAAAATTTCTTTTAACAAAATGATCGCATGGAAGTTACTTTTACAACCATTACTTTTGAGGATTTCTTTTAAAAGCAATTTCGGGCAATTTTAGGGATTTTTTAAAATTTGAGTTGGCAACTCTGCACTAGCATAAATTTTCTACTTTTAAAATAACACTAAACTTCAGCACATTCCTATCAATGATTTACTCCTTCGTTTAATTTTTCCAGTTCCCAAACAATTCCAAGTATATTGACACCGATAACCAACAAAAGTTGTCAAATCGCGTTATGGTGGGAATCAATTATGAATATAATGGTTAAAAAAGAGGGTTATTGTTTCAAAGTCGGAAGTATTATCTATTCTAATGCACAATTTCCGGCTCATCAATCACAGGAGAGGGCAGTGAGAAGAATAAGTATAATATTTAGAACGTTTATCGTACACTTTTAAAGTACTCCTGGCGAATAAAAAAAATTGCCTCGTGAAGTACACCTTTTCTGGTCATCGAACCAAATCCAAACGTGACGTGTTTCCTTTAATTCTACTAGAATAATAAACGTAAGTACTCGAAATGTAAAATGGTCCCACCAAAAGGATTATCCGAATCAAGATTCGTAAAAGAACTCAAATTATGCAGTTCTGCGCATACTTGGGTATCGTCGTAGGTTTTCTCGAGATTCCTATACTTCGTACCTTCGTTTTAATGGAAAAAATCTGTCGAAGGGAGTGAAATAACGTTCGAAAGCAAACAAACATTCGAGGGATTTTCTCAAGTGGAATAAGAAAACTTTCATTACGAACTCTTTTCGTTTGAATTTTTTTCCACGTGTAAAAGAATTAAAATTTCGTTAATCGTGTTAAAAAGAAGCTTATAATGGTCTAATTTTACTTCACAACGTTTTACCACCCATGTCCCATTACGAAATTTTTCAACGTTTGTAAATTAACCGTTCAAAGACCTTTTATCAGTAGTTTATCTAGCGATTAAGATGTACTTATCCAAATCGAGTTTACAATCCATTGGTGATTTACCTTTTACGCTGCATTCCCGAGTATTAAATTCAACTCGGATAATCGTTCGTTTTTGTCGATTGTCCTTCCATTTTTTTAAAACCATTTATTCGCATTTAAAGAGCTAATCGAATTATCAATATTCGATATGACAGTTCGACATTCGAGCTGTCTTACGAAGTGCAATTCGTTGCACGTTGGTGATCGTTTTTACGGCGAATTTCAACGCAATTTATTCTACATGAGTATTTTTGCGGTATTGCATATCTGTATTTGGAAGGCGCAGATGTGCGAAAAATTAGCTACATTTTGCACGAATTGAATTAGATGGTGTATTTATATGGATAGTTTTTTTTTTTTTTTTTTTTTTTAAATAGAGGCATCTTGATTTGTGATTATTTGGTGAGATGCTTCTAGAGTTTTTTTTTATTATTATTAAATAATTGTTTGGAAAAAAATAAACGATTTTTTGAACTTGTATTTGACAAGAATATTGTTTTTTTTTTAAATAAATTTAATATGAATAAGTAATTTTAGAAAATATTTGCACGATAATTGAACTAATTTGTATTCAAATTGCTATAATTCTTGTTTCTGTTTAATTAGATATTGTCCAAATAATCTATGCATTTGTCTCCAATTTTGGTTTTGGTAAATTATTATTACAGAATTTAGTTGCGAATAAAATATGTTGATTTTATCCATCTACTTCTTCTATTTTGTGATAAAGATTGCCTTAGTGAATTACTTTTGTTTTAAATGTATCGATTAATGCAGCTTATTAATACTAGTTGCAATAGTTGTAATTTATATATTTAAAAAAATAAGTTCTGTACAATAATATCTACAATTCAACAACTAATAAAATTTTAAGAATGAAAGTTCATTCTAATGAAATAATGATCATTTTAATAACATCAGAGCACAAAATTAGTTAATCTATTTCAGTTTCTCAATTTTAATTTATATTTAATGTAAAATATTGGAATAGTGTATATATTTCTTTAGCACTATCAAAATCATGCAATGATACTTCGATTCTAAATTAAAATCTAAAACATTAGGTAATTTTTCGAGCATGAATTCTACAAAACTACAACTCTAACATCAAGTCTTTCTTTCCATATTGAGCTATCTCTCTAATCTACCCAGATAAAAGATAGCCATAGCTGCATTATAAAACAATAGAACCAAAATGGCAGTATGCAGGAATTTTACAGATCACGAACTACGAAGGCGTTATACGTGGACGAAATGTTTATGCCATGCATTCTTACACCATTTCAACGTATTTACTCTCTCTGCAGACAAGACTTTGAAAAAAAAATTAAAAAACAAACGAAACTTAAACAATTAGTTTTTCAAATCGAACATAAGGTAGCACTGATTTGGTACGCAGGTGCAGCCGGCTATGCACTGAACGTTAATACTGAGGCGAAGGGAAAGGTTTCTGAACGACTACACGTGGCGACGGTCATTGGCCCTCACCGCGAAAATCTGTAGCCTACGCACTGAATAGGGTCGAAGGGAAATAAAGAGGTAAGGCGTCAACCACCGCATGAAGGAAAAAGTTCTTTGGAATCCCTTTTTTCCTATGTAAACCGTGGTACTCCCCTTAAAAGATATTGTTCGCGAGATTCGATAGAAGTCAAGAGAGTAGCAACCTTTCAACGTTCATCGGTTTCGTAGAGGATTGCTAATGCTGATGCTAATGTACCTAATTTCGTTTCGAGGTCTTTTTTCTAAGAGATGTGGAATGTGGCAATGTGAGTGAAAAGATGGGATGGTTTGATACGAATGTGGAAAATGGAAAATTTCTGAGATTTGGGTTTATTTTAGGAAATGTATTTTTAATCCAGTGTTTCTCGATAAGAATTAGGTAGCGATCAATAAAATACATTATTTGATCCGTAATGAAATTTAGGGATGAGATCAGCCTCTCTTTTGTTTTCCCAAGTCGTCAATAAATTCGTGAATTGACTGGAAAATTTTGTAACTAATGAAAACTGGGTAAACTTTGTTCATAAAGCAGCTGACTTGTTTCCAAAAAACTTCTTAGCTTAAAAAAAATAAAATTATTGTTCTTATCAAGCAATTTCAAGACATCTGAAATAAAGCTGAATTGAAATGATAATTTGATAGGTAATTTGTTTTCTAATGAAACAAAATGTTTAATTTAAGTAAAAAACTACAGTATTCATCTATGAATTTGAATTTAATACTTCTCCTTGAAAAAAAAACCACATATCCGAATACCAGAATCTTGCAAAACAAAAAAAATAAGAATTCCGAGAGTTTATTATTTAAATCTTGAAATGATAAATGTTGCTCTTATCCCACAATCAAGTTTAAATCTACTCACGAAAAATCATGTTTAGATTTGGGTGCAATGTTCACTTTAACTCTGCCACCAAAGGCAATTATTTATTTAAACCAACCAAAATAGCCCACATATTATCTCCTTCTATATCTAATTTCCTTCGAATAATTGTACGTACATTTGGACATTGTTTTTTTAAAATCTATGAAGAACTGAAAAAGGAAAATACTGAAGTTTTCATGTCCTTTGCCTATTAAAAATGAAAACTGTAGCTAAAAATTTAGCTACTTTCGGGGGGGGGGGTCTCTTCAGTTGCTTGGATGAAAAATTTAGGATTTTTTGAAGGGGGGGGGGGGGGGCTAGAATGTGTCTTTTGAGATGTGGATTTTAAATCTATACCTGCGAAAAATATATTTTGATCTTGGAATTATTAGATTTTGCTGAGAAGTTGATCCTAAAAATCTGATTGGAAAAAAAATGGATTTTTTCATCAAATTTCTGTAAACCAACATTCACAATTTCATTATTCAAAGTATTTTTTGTAGTATTCTTCAATTTGTGAAAATTTACCAAAAAAAATTGCAAGTAAAGAACCAAAATATTGCATTTCTTATGTTGTTTTTCATGTTCAGTTTGTAAACAGTGCCCAAAATGGTAAAATTGATGGTTTTGAAAATTACGGGGGGCGTTGACTGCAAAAATCTCGAAAATTAAGCTTCTTAGAAAAAAACTAATCGCTTTTAGAAGAAAGAAAATTTTAAGCTCTACAATTTTGATTCTTAGCATTTTTTTCGTAGCACTCTTAGTTCGGCTAGAAAATCCATGTTTATGGATTTTTTTTTCATTTGCAAAACTATTGACTTTTTATATGGGCTAAATTTTCCACAAATATGAATTTTCTAACGAAACTAAGGATCCTATGAAAAAAATTTTAAGAATCGAAATTGTAGAGCTTAAAATTCTCTTTTTATGTTAATCAATTAGTTTTTTCTCTAGAACGCTCACATTTTGAGATTTTTGTAGTCAAAGTTTTTTTTTTTTTTTTAATTTTCGAAAGTTACTATTGACTTTATAAGGACTGAAGTTTCCATAAACATTTATTTTCTGGCCAAACGAAGCATTCTACAGAAAAAAATGCTTGGAATAAAAATTGTAGAGCTTAAAATTTTATTTCTACCTTCAGCAATTTGTTTTTTTTCTAAAAAGCTTTGTTATCGAGATTTTTGCAGTCAGTTTTTTTTCAATCTCATTGACTTTTTATGTGAGCCATTCCGTATTATAATTTTAAAAAAATTTCATTTTTAAATTATTTTTTAATCCAATTTTCTTGACTTTATGTGACGAAAAACAATGCTATTTTGCTCTTCATTTTGTTTATTTTATTTTATTTTTTCAATTTAAATATCTTAAAACTAGGTCTTCTAATGAGCTATTGATTTTACTTTTGTAAAGAAGTTGGAATTGATCTAAATAAGTTCTGTTATATTTTCCAAGGTACACAGGAAATATGAAAAAATATTCTAATAATTATCCATTTCCTTTAAAAAGTGCTTACGTAGATAAACACCTTCAGTTTTCACAGTTTTATCTTTTAGGTATCTCTTTATTTCTTTTTTCTTCGAATAAGTGGGTACTTAAATGAGTAGGTAGGTGAAAGTAAAAAAAAGAACATGACTTTTCAAAACCCCAATAGGACTAAAATAATATTCAAAATGGAATCACCTAGTTTTTCAATTTAAAAATGATAAATTTTGAATTCGTTAATTTTAAAAGTACCCACATACTTATCTAATTACAAGGAAGTTGGTTGACATTTGCAATTACTAACAAAGGAAACTGAATTGAAACATGAAATTTTACCCAGCCCTGCTTCAATCTTACGTCCTTTAAAAAAGTTTAATTCAGAACTAGTCTAACCCAATTTAATTTCCCTAACAAGTTCGTATTTCTGAGATTTAACAGTGACTCATACGAAAGGGTGAGATCCCTATTGCATTGCACCGTAAATGCATTTCATTCATTCTTTTATTCCAAGTACTTCTATTCACTAAAAATCTAAAATGGAAATAATTTCGCATCAGTGATTCTTTCAAGTTGTCATTTTTTGAAACAGAATACTTACTTAGTTAAAAAAACTAATTGTTTGTTCCAACGTTGATTGGAGCTGGAAAAATCTTGGAATTTGAATAAGAATAATCAGCTATCAGTGAAATACCTTATCTCATAGAACATATTTTTTTCAAAATAGGTTCGTATCTTTCCTGATTCAGCAATTCGCGAATTATCAACAAGTTTTTTGAAAAGAATGCTTCAATTCATTTATCAAACAATTCCTTCGTTTTTCTCACAAATAATTTGAAAAGACGCAAACTAGGCAAATTTTTAGCTATATTTTTCTCATCCAAATGGCTAATGGAAAATTAAAATACCTTTTCTAGAAAATTCGCCTACGACGTGAAATACCATGGTAGCTGGTGTGAAATTAATTAGAGCTATTTGTGTAAACCGTCTATCTACAATTCAATACTTAGGTAAATTCTACTCGGATTTGTTTAGTCATCGGTAATGCCACATCTCACATCCTTCTTTAGATGCCTTTTGCAAGCATTGGTAAAAATTACAAATCGGAATGTCCATACATTGCCAACGTTCCGTCTCAATAGCCCCCCCCCCCCGATGCAAAGATATTTTCTCATTAACACAAGGCGTAATTGGAGTAGCAATTTCTTCGTCTGCGGAGCTACTTCTGGTATACGCACAATGTTGCACATTTCTCAATCTCTAAGGTCACCTTGCACATCGCAATGCAAACTAATGAATTTATCTTGTAATTAGACTGCAAATGAAATAAAAAAAGGTAGGCATTTTTTTCAACGTTTTTCTATTCTCCACGTTGTGGTATTTCCGCTGGTAAAACGCGAGAAAATGATGAAGAATTAGGTCTGGTAATCGAATCGTCGTCGCTCGGAGAATATTTGATGGAAAAATTTTGTCAGCGGTTAGGAAAAGTACACCTAAAGAACTCCGAACTCGTTTTTTCGCCGTATAGCTTTCTTAACAAATGAACAAGAGGGCAATAGCCTTTCATCATGTACAAGAGATGTTTCAAAAAAAAAACAGGGTGAGGGTATACTTTGCCACCTCTCTTTAGACGCGATTGTGTGAGTCGGAGTCGGGTTATCAATATACTCGTATACTACGTATACGCACATACAAGAGAATCGCTCTCCTATACATATATACTCCACATCACAGACAAATGGTACATGTAGTGTACTTTGACACGCGCCGGCTATTCGTTCGAAACGATTGCCATTCGCCTCCACGCGCATTCGTGTTTGTAGGACGCCGAGACGTCGGGGGGCCGAGAGATTCGGCGGTTTTCGTAATACTCCGTCGACGATCGTATCGTATACGCCGAAGGTAAATAATGTTATTTTATTTGAGGCGCCTTCCTTGAAATTGTCCTTTATATCCTTATTAATTAAACCATTGTTGAGGTATATTTGTAATACGTACGAAATTTTGTGCAAAATTTTTCGCCTTATTAATTATATTTTCGTCGCGAGTCAATGAAAAATACTGTTACAGTTTCGTACATTCTCGTATGTGTTGATACGATCATCATAAACTGGTCCTCCGGTTGCCTAAAATATTGGTGCGTGTGATAGGTCAGTCGTTTTTCGAAGAGAAATCATTCGTCATACGGAGTTCTACGTACAAAGTACTTTTTTACACATTTTTCTCGCTTTCTCGTTTTTCGGTGTGTTTGTGTGTGTATTTTTGGAGAATTTTTTTTTCACAATTCGACGTGTCTGCTGAACGCTACGTTGTAATCTTCGTCCGGATTAATTTCTTCTCATGGTGAGTAGATTATGGTTTCCATTGGCGTTAGAATTTGCTTTAAATTAAACAACGTTTCGAGATTGAAAATCGTTGATAATTGCGATGGGAAAGGAAAATTACGAGTAATGGGGAAAATGTACGCTAAAGCGGTGTTTCGTGTGACCTACATTTTACAATGCTACCGATTTAGGGGGGTTGCGTATGACATTCAAAATCTTCCGTTTAAACTTTCGCTTTTGTAGTGCTTGCCATACCGAATACTGTTTCCTCATTTAAGGGCTTTACGCCGTTAAACGAATAAATTTTCGAGTATTAAATAATCCAAGTACATGCGATCGTTTGTTTGTACTACGATTGTAATTTCTATCATGTGGTGTGAATTTTTAACGTTCTCATCACTTCAGGAACTGAACTTCGAAAGGGTATTTCAAGTTGAACTTGATTCTTCTATGGGTGTTTTTCGATTCGATATTCGCTCGTAGTAGCTTTATATTACTCCCGAGTACGATTCGGTTTCATTTATTCACCATCTCATTGGCATTGGTTTGAAATTTTGATTGCGATAAGAATAAAACCAAAATTCTTCGTGTCAACAGTGCGTTTTGGAATAGAAAAGTGCAGCGAATGATAAAAAAAAGAATGCAATTTGATTGGATATAATTCGAGCGATTGTTATCAATCTGAAGCACGATTTGTTATTGTTATCAGTTGTTTCATCTTTTGATTGGTTTAGGTACCTTAAAGTCTGTTTCACTTGAGAAAATACAAACAAACTTGAAGATTCTTCAATATGATTGGTTTATCCTTATCATAAAGGAATGATAGTCCATTTCACTTGAGAAAATACAAACGAACCTAGAGATTCTTCAACATGATTGGTTTATCCTTATCATAAAGGAGTGATAGTCCATTTCACTTGAGAAAATACAAACAAACCTAGAGATTCTTCAACATAATTGGTTTATCCTTATCATAAAGGAATGATAGTCTACTTCACTTGAGAAAATACAAACAAACAGCAATTTGAGCCAATCTCATTCCTTTGTGATAGGGATAAACCAATCATGTTAAAGAATCTCCAGGTTTGTTTGTATTTTCTCAAGTGAAACAAACTTTAAGGTACCTAAACCAATCAGAAGATGAAACAAATGATAACAGTAACAAATCGTGCTTTAGAGTGATAACAATTGCTGCAATTGCATTGATGAGATAATATAATGGGCAAAACGTGTTCTAGAGTAAAAAACTAACAGTTTTCTGCAACTTATCTGCCAGTTATGGCCAATAATAACGTTTGAAATAGCAAGAAGATGCTAGATGCCTGCTGGATGAATATATTTGTAATTTTCAGTAACTCAAAACAGTGCTACTGTTAAAATATTTCCGAAAATGCCAATTATATGAGAAAAATATCAGATACCTAGCTACCTACGTAGCTAGTTCAATAACAGATACGCTCTGCCCATTCTGCTCGTAGAATTATCCTACCAGCACCAACGTTGTTTGAAATTTTCTATTCGAAGTACCTACTCTCGAATGCATTACGCATTGCGCACACATAGTTTTCGGGCAAATTTTGTAACTGCCTCAAATTTTCGTTGTTCGGCCGAATACGTTTATTGATTTACTAAATTCAACTGCCTCGGTAGTAGGAGGGCGAGGGGAGTCGGAGTTGGCGTAGAAAATGCGGATTGCGGAAATCGGAGTTCGGAGGGATGAGCGAACTTGCGGCATATCGCTGGAAATTTTAGGGAACCTGTAGGCTTTCGAAATGTTTCTACGCAGCTATACGCAATTTTCTATTTATTACGGTGTTGCCAACAAAGTGCGCGCGAAAAATCGAATTTTTGGAGGATTTTGTTGTTGGGGAATTGTGCGATGGAGTGTTTAGGATCGATTGTTTTCTGTAGCGATGATTTTACGTGTGTTTGATGAAAGATTAGTGTGAAGTGGGAGAGTAATCTGGAGTGAATTTTTGTTGTTAATGGATTGTAAAAAAATATAATTGATGAATTGTATGGCCAATGTCAAGATTGACTATACAAAATAATAAGGTTCTTGCATCTATTACCCAATCATTCTGAAGAACCCCAATCAACGATTATCAAAAATTGAAAAATCTACGAACTCCTGCCTCTAACATCATCCTTTCTATAATCTAACATCTCATTTAGACACGTCTCTATTCAAACTATGAAAAAAAAATTGAAAAAACCCTAGTATTTGGCCTGCCAAAAATTTAACACAATAACATGGCAACATTGTAAGCCAAAGTTCCGGGTGAAGCTGACTACCCGCGTACTTTCGTTTTCAAAGTTCTACCCCCGATGCGTATATTGCTCCTCGTACAACGTTCAGTTGGGCTCGGGTTGAATCCTCCCTGATCCTTTTTTCCAAGGTTACACCACTACCGACAGGCACAACCCTTCGTTCTCTAGCCCAACTTAACCGCCCACGTTCGACCGCGTTAACCACCTGACAACCGATCCACTCTGAAAAATCTTCCGTTTTTCCATCTTAGCCTTCTGTTCTTCAACCGTCGTTCTCGATACACGAACTTAAAAACGTGCTTTTACGGTTTCCGAATTTTCTATGCATTTCCATCAGAGTCGCCGCTCTAAGGTATCTAATTTGATTTACTTTTCTTTTTTCTTCGCATTAGCCATATATAGATATATTGGTACATGTCAAACTTAATGCTTTTATTCACTTCGCTTTTTGTCGTACGTAAAACAATTTACTCAAATTAGTTTATCTCCGGTCTTCTTTATGCCACCGCAATGTATTCTGCTGTGAAGCTCTTCGCGTTGATGGGCAAGAATTTTGGGTCAAAGTACTTTCTCGCAAACATATACAAGAGTGTGTTATTTTAAATTAATGCTGACATGTGGGTATTTACGTATTACCTTCGATACGTATTCATTTCGATTCGATTTACATGCTTATTGGCTTTTCTTGGAATCTTTCGAGTCACTTGCATGGTTTTTGTTGCTGAATTGCTATTTTTTATAGATTATTTTGATGTTGAGATGTTGCACAGGATCCTTCGTGTGTTTGAACTCTTTTTCGATTGTTGGTGACAAATTAGACCCAATTTATAATATTGCTGATAACTTGAAAATCCTCTGCTACCCCTAGTATGTGAGATAGACAAAATTTACACATAGCTAAACTCAAAGTACTAATTGAAATGTACAAAGTAGTTGATGTGCAAATTTTACATATTGAGTTTTGGAGAACGTATGAGGTCTGAAACATTTCAAACTGCTGTAGCGCCTTCAATATTGCACTTAGATAAAAAATGTATATAACATATTTTATAGTGCTCTTTAAAAGGAATAAAATGAGTTATGTGTAAATTTTGCCTATCTTGCATATTGAAGGCGCTACAACGTTTTTAAATCTTCATACGCCGAAAACCTGCATAAATACATGAAATAGGTAAAATTTGGATGAAACTAGAATTATCAATATTGATATACTCTACCAAATTTCATTTGCAATTTCTACCCATTTTGCATATTTAAGGCCAAAAGTCCCTGAACAGCACCACCAAATCTCATTTTTGTACGCCGCTGCCTACAGTTGGAATCGACGCATTTGAAAAATATGTATACCGGATTATTAAAATGAATAACACAAAATGAAACAAGTTGAGGTTTCTCGTTACGCAATATATTGTAAATAACGCCTCATTAATATAAACATACGTACGGGTTGGAACAACGATAAAAAAATTAAGAGTTTTTCAACCTTGAGACATTTTGGATGCTAAGATAATAGGCAGGTATTGCGGATATGTTTTTAACGGAAAAGCTTCACTTGATTATTGGCCATCGAAGTTCGCAGAACTAGCTGTATAACTTTATACGCAGACCGTGGTTTATTCTTATGTAGTCGGTAGACGAAACCTGTTCTTGTTTTTCGGCTGTGCACGAAATAAGCAGACGCATAAAAATGTCGGTGAATAGAGGTATATCGAGTTCGAGTGTAACCCAGAATTATAAAAAAAAGGTTTTGTTTTGTAGTCTGCGATTTTAGGTAAATTGAATTACACTTGGTATAATTCGAATACCCGATAAATACTTATTTTGAATCATAGGAAGTAATTATTTTCGAATGATTGGAATCATCGATGTGTTCGTTTTATCACGTTAAATTTGACCTCTTATATTTGAAAATGCACAACAACGACAAAGTATTAAACGAATTCAATATCGAATTGATACCGACGAAATATCCTTATCTATATTATTCGAAAAGATAAGCAACTCGGGAACGATATTGCATTGCATGATGTGCATTTCAAATTCCCAGTAAATTACCGGAAGTGAATATTTTAATCGATTGACATGTTTATTTACTTAATGTATTTATTTGCAAAGTTTTGTATTTGCTCGTCTGGTAGAATGCTGGAATATTATTCGGTTTATGATAGATAAGGTCAAAATTAATCTATTCGAATGATCATACAGTTGTAGTTATGTTCATTAAAAGAATGTCGACGAAATTCGCTGAAAGATTGGATTTTATCGTGTTGCACTCGGTTCAGTGGAATGTTTAACAACTTAACTACGTATTTCAGGAACTAGGTACCTATTTGTTTGCCTTCTTTTTTTCAAGTGATAATATATTGAAAATTTAACGCATCGAAAGAGGTGGGCATTCTGTAATTGTGAACCTTATCAACTACCTAATTATCACAATTTGATATTCAGCAGTCGAATCATTCATTCAGGAAAAGTTCTCATAGACGTCTTATTACTTCAATTTTCCCATCTTTTATATGAACAAAAAGGTCGTTTGATTTCATTTTTCTCAGAAATATGAACATTATTACCTAAATTTTTCTAATTATTTGACATTTGTACTTTAATTTTTGAAATTTTCCACAATTTGGAATTTTTTTCTCAAGTTTTGAGGCTCACAGAAATTGATGCAGAAGGAAATTTGTTGGTTTCTCTTTCATTAAATACGTAGCTTTCAAAATAATAAGAAATTTTCTCTTTTTCAAATGTATTATTAAACTTTTTCTAATTAAAAGGAACAAGTCGGTAAATTTTTCTGTGATGATTTTATTTGAAAAAAAAAAACGAAATTTATTAATAAGCGAGTCACAAACTCATTTCTTTTCAATTATCGCAACTTTTCAAGGTTCTCAAGATTTTTTATCAACCCTAGATACAATGAAAAATTTAATTAGAAAAAAAACCATAGTTAGGAGTACATACAACAGAAGAAAATATCATTAGGGGAAACAATTAGTTAAATTTTCAAATCTTTATTTGAAAACACTTCCTTTATTAATTTTATACGAAATGAAAAAATTAATCGAGCCTTATTTTGTTCACTTTAAGTGAAATTTTTGCAACTGTGAAGAAACATCTTGTCCTCCTCCTTTCTTTCTCACCAAATCTCTAATTGAAGCTTCCAAAATCTATGCTTATGAGTTGAGTTAAAAGCAGAACTGCTGAGATGATAATTACTGAATATTGAAAATGAAATGATCAATAAGATCCAAGCTCAGCCAGTGTAACTAAATGGACAAAATTCCCTGTCTAAAGATCGAAGATTCGATCTGAAAATGATGGAAACTTCGGTTTCTGTCTCATCTGTCTGGGGATTGCTG
This sequence comes from Pseudococcus longispinus, assembly GCA_900064475.1. Classification (NCBI taxonomy): domain Eukaryota; kingdom Metazoa; phylum Arthropoda; class Insecta; order Hemiptera; family Pseudococcidae; genus Pseudococcus; species Pseudococcus longispinus. The sequence continues at coordinate 12,997 of FIZU01065858.1, forward strand.
TTAAAAAGTACACTGACCACACCTAACCTAACAATGAATCAAGATTACACAACTATTGCTATAAATTAATCAAAGTTGTAGAACAATATGAGGGAAAGGAATTTAATTTGATTGAAAAGTGAATATTTTAAATTTCGTCTTAGAAAATGAGCTCAAAATAACAAAAAATGGACGAACTTTGGTTGAAAAAGCACAAAATTTAACAAAAAAAAAACTGATTGAATTTTGAAGTTTGTTTTCGATAATATTCCTTCAATTAAAATTTAAATTGAAATAGCTGATCTTCGATACTCGAAAATCAGCTAAAAATGCTGGAATATCAGCTTTAAATGACCTTTTTTGCGACAATTTTCACCCCTGCTCCACCCAGGTTCAATAAATTTTTCTATTTTTTTAAACAAAATGACAGATTTTTTCAAAATTTTACATAAAATCATATTTTTTCTTGCCAAACTTGCCATCCTTTGAATCAGTAAATCAGATAGTATAGCAGTGAGGGGTGTTAAGGGCCTAGACCCCCTTGACGGCAGAAATTTTGAAAGAAAAAATGAAATTTCAGCTTTTGAATGTCTTTTACTGCAAAAATTTTTCACCTTGGACTCGATAAATTTACTTATTTTGACAAAATTATGAATATCTTTCAAAATTTACATGAAATTAAATTTTTTTTCTCATCGACCCCTTCTCCACCTTGAATGCTTGGCTACGTCATTGCCTTGATCAACTGTCTGGGTACGCCACTATCTAAATGAATATATATTTTTGTTCAAATCAGCTGAACATGTTTCAAGTTGGAATTGCAAATTGGAAATTTTCAGTGATTCTGCCTGCATTTCTTCGGCTTGTCTCTGATGCCAGAGGGCAGTTTCTTCTTTCGATTTGTGTGGCCTATAGCCAATAGCCATCCTACAACATTGAAAACTGCGGAAAATGATCTTCCTAAAATGTTGTTTTTTGGAGTGTATGCGTATGCCCAGCTAGGAAAATTTTGGTAGCACACCCATAGCGAAAGGTGACACATGTGGACATAGGTTGCAGGAATTTCGTAAAAAGAAATTCGTGCTGTCGATGGGTTTGGTCGACATTAATCACTCGAAAAAACCGTATCAAGTAATTTACGCAGATATGCTGAAAATCGTCGATATGCTCTGTACGAGAGGGCAAAGGATATCATCGTTTTATTTCCGATCATCAAACCTCGCATACAAGACGAACAGTGAGACATGCATCCCATTTTGCTACTACTTTCGCACCATAACAAAAATGATAGCGGCACTCTCCACTCTTTGCTACCACTGCACTCACATAGCAAAAGGCAGCGCGTACCACCATAACTGCTTTTTTTGGGTGCAAAAAAGCCAAAAGTGAGACATGCAACTCATTTTGCTACTACTTTCGCACCATAGTGAAAATGGTAGTTTCTAGCTGGGTGTAGATTGAAAGGTCAAAACACACAAAATGCGCTTCTAGGGCACACACCTAATTTACTTGCTAAAGGCGATCTTCTACTCGTAAGTCAATTTGGGTGGTTTGAGGGGCATCATTCAAGGATTTTTAAGGTCAAAAAATGACAAAATATTAGTTTTCTTGTCCTTCTGATTGCTGTAGAATGCTGGTATACAGAATTCTGAAAATTACCCAAAAGGTACAATAATGTTTGGGGGAGGGGAAGCTTATTATTTTTTAAAAATTTTGAAAAATTGAAAGTTTATGCCACGTTTGGCTCCAAGACTTTGAGAATCAAATAAAAATTCCAAATTTGAATTCTCTTCTCGAGTTAAACACATACAAGGGCCTGAAAAATCCATTTGCATTCATAGGATTAGGAAATCAAAACACTTGGTTCATTGTTTCCTCGAGACATAAAATTATTCTTCATTCTCCGAATCCAATTATCTCTTTGTTTGAAACGATAGCATTGGCAGCACAACAGAATGAAACGATTCGCTCATTCGCAGCCCTATAAACGTCGGTACTGTTTTATTTAGGGTAGGATACTAACGACAAACAAAATGGGAGAAATAGGTAGTTAGGTACCTATTCGCACACCTTGCAGCGTAGAATTCCAGTATTACGTTAATTCGGAGAAAAAAAAACTTTTATCGCCGATTTCGCCTTGACCAAAAAGTATTGCGCACACATTGTTAAATTTTTAAGCCGCTAAGTAAACGCGCCGCCGCCGCCCGCCGCCTGGGCCGCGGCAGCAACCGGCATCGGCAACGGCACACATACTATTTTTTTAATTTATCGTCGTCGACGACTTCGCCGCGGTCGAGAATCGCGCCAGCGACGCAAGACGAAGGACGGGACAACCGAAAAAAAAAGCACAAAATTTTCGTAATCGGCGACGCGATGTTTAAGGAGGGGGGAGGGGGTCGTACAATGTAAGCTTGGTCGCGTTTACATACGTACGTTTCGACGTCGAAGAGTATTTCACACTATTTATGCAAACCTTCTAACGTCTTGCGATAGAGAAGTATTTTTTTTTGTTGTTAAAATTCATTGATTGTGGCGAGGGGTACGAGAGGAAACATTACGAAGTTGGCCCAACCGTCCCCACTGGTCACTAGGTTGATGGAGGTCGGCGCTCCATATAGCGCGATTGTTTAACACGTGGAGGAGTTCGCCGAGGGTTTCTCGAGCTATACGTCAGCTCCGCGCTGTGCAGTATTCGCGGCGCAACGCGCAACGCCGCGGTGACGTCATGAACACTCGCGCTTCGGATTCGGCTTGCATTACGAAGTAACGATAGCGAACGCCGAACAGCCAAGTACGAAACAAGCTGAGTTTTCGGTGCAAGTTTAATTTTCTTCATCCGAGAGACCCGCGAGCGATCAACCAACGTCAAACTTGAATCCTAATTTTGGTTGGATAAGTAGCCTATATGTTTGAAAAAATGAAGCTGGATTTGATCCGCGATTGGCATTTGGCTTGAGCGAGAGGCGTTGATGGTCTTCTGGTTCGTGTTTGGATCGAATGGTATCAAGTAATGGATTACAATTGGAGAAGTGGCGCAAGGTACATAGGCTTAGGCTATGTATTGGATAGGGCTTGATAAATTAAGGCTGGCCCCCAAGTTATCTCCCCGAAGTTGGCAAAATTGAGTTTCAGGTTTGAAAAAATAAGTTTTACTCAATTCTGGTTTCTGGTTGGAGAATTTTTGTAAAAATTATTACAATTTTTTCTAGAAAATTTGGAAAAAATATTTTGAAGGCCTGGAAATATCGGTAAACATGTTTTTACTTGGGTTGTTGTTTGTTGACGTTTACAGTCAAGCTATCCCCTACCAAAGGTATAAATAATACTCCTTTGGACCGCTTCCAAACTTTTTTTTGCCAATTTCAAATGATCGTGCTGAAATTTGTTGAAAATTTTCTAGTGTAAACTATACAAATTACATTTTTGTTCAAATACCTACTGAAGTCTTGTTAGAAAGGTCGAACTTTTTCTGCAGAAAAGGGAAACATGAGTTCAAAAACTGGCATTGTTATTCAAGAACTGAAAGTTTTGTTCAAAACTGAAATTCTGGTTCAAAAACTGATATTATATTCAAACATTGACACTGAATGGGTAGGTTATTCCTACCTATTTGCACCATACCTATACATCGGGTATTTACCCCTATTGTGAGGGGAAAATGTCCAGATCGTGGACAGATCCACCAGCTGATGAACAGGACTCAGTGTGACCAATCTAGCATAATTTCAAAGCTCTCGGCATACTAAAAACGCATTTAGCATATAGCATTTTTTTAAAGAATATTTTCAATTTTTTCAGCATAATTGTTGGAATTTTAGCATAATTTTTCAAAAATTCAAAATAATCATTGACGCTCCTTGCAGACAAGTTGAATACTATTCTATTTTGAAAGAACGGTAAAGGCCAAGGTCCACCAGCCAGAAAATTGAAAAATCGGATGAAAAGTGTTATCAAATCGGCTGAAAAATCTAAAAGTCGAATTGTAAAACAATTTAAATTTATCTAAATTCAAAAAGCGACGAATGTCGTTCGAGTGAAAATGTGTTTTTTTGTATCGTTTTAGAAAATTAAAAAAAAATTGTTTAAAAGTTTTGGTATATTTTTTGGCATTAATTTTTTGTGTTTTTAGCATATTTAGCATAATTTGAGCAAGTGAAAAAAAGTGAAAAATCATATTTTTTGATCATCTCGCAGATAAAAAAATAAAGACTAGTAATGGCTGTTTGAAAATGGAAAAAATCGAATTCGGCATTTTTTGGGGGCTTTTTGGCATAATTTAGCATATTTTTCAACACGTTTTAGCATT
>FIZU01065861.1:0-14679 GCA_900064475.1 Pseudococcus longispinus
CAAGTTCGTAAATGAACATGAATGATAACAGCGTAAAATGAACAAAAAATTTACAAAATCATTTTTGAGACGGTCTGAATCTAGATTCGAGTTTAAAAAAACGCGCGCGCGCGCCAAAACCGGAAAACGCTTATAAATCGTGTTTAAAACGGTTTCGTTCCGGTACCGTTTGATTAAATATTTTTCCGTTTAACGGTTCCGTTCCGTTTTCCGGTTTTATGTTTCTTCCAATTAGCGTTTTTCGTTCCGGTTCAGGTTTTTATTGGTAACGTTATCCGTTCCGTTTTTACGTTTCGTTACGTTACCGTTTTTCCAGCCCTGAAAAATTGTGATCAAATCTATCAAATCTTTCATGGCCGAAATCATCTGATTCAATCTGATTGGTTGAATGGTTTGTTTACACCTTAAATTAAGGGAAAAATTCCTTAAAATCCTCAAAGAGAACACGACCCGGTATTCCGTACTCCGTAACTATTTTACATTTTTCTTCGTAATACGTTCCTTAGTAAATCTTGTAAGTTGTTGTATAATTTCTGCAATTTGCCAAGTATCTTACTCCTTCCGATGACGAAAATGGAGGACACGACTTGACCGTAGGGTCAAATACATTCGACAGTTTACAGTTTATATGAATCGTACCTACCTACCTACCTACCTACCTACCGTCGACACGAGACGGTAAAATCAAGCAATTTCTTCGACAAACTCCACTCCTCGTGGTTGTAGCCGTGAGGTGCTACTGCTAGTTCGGTCAAGTACCTTTACGTTTACATATTATACATCATATTCATATACATATACATACGTACCGGTAGGTATATATTTAATATAATGTTACGATGTAATAGTTTGTATACTGATGCGTTATTCTTGTACTTGTTAGGATCTATGTACTGAGGCAGCAGCGACCACCTACACACGAGTACGTTGCGACGCCACAACCGTCGTTGATCATCTCTTCGTCTAATTTCTCCGTGTGTCGGTGTCTACATCTGTTCTGTATTCTCCGAAGACCTTCGGTATTCGGTAACACTCGATAATGAGTGTGATTTGGTCGAACGAACGTGGTTGGATTGTATGTCACTCGTTATTCTTGCATAAAATTTACAACCGTATTGAAAACGAGCGACTGTGCTCGACGTGCGCGAGATATCGAGTCTTTCATATCGACCAGCCCTTCTTGAAGCGCGGGCAAAAAAGTGCCGATCCATTTAATTACGACAACGACCGCGTTACGAACGCCGATCGCGACCGAGACGATGAAAACTATGTTGGTAGACTGGGAAATTACTCGGCGAACGACTTCAAAGTGAACGAGGTATAATGCCGGTTGACGGATACGAGGGTACGAGGGTAATGGCGCTATTTTTTCATATTCACCGACACGTACACGTGTGATTCGCAGGCGCTGATTCTTCCGATCGTGTTTCGAAACTTCATGAGCGATTTTATGGCCGCGAAACAGGAATATTTTGTCGCAGAAATATGCTGCGGCGCGTTAGCGAATAACGTATCGGCGATTAATTGCGCCAACGCGACGTTATCGCGAACTGCGGCGGCGGCGTCGGCCCGTGAGAATTACGACGGAGGTAATGTCAACGATCACGCCGTAGTGGCGAATGTGAAAAATGAGACGTATTTCATTCCATCTCGATGCAGATTTTATAATTACGACGTCGATAAAATTGTGGAAAAGCTCGATCGCCGTAATTCGCCACCGTACGACTTGGTATTGATCGATCCGCCGTGGCCCAACAGACACGTCAAAAGGAAAAACGCTTCGTCCAACGCCGCTGTCGGGTGAGTAAGCTTCGTAAGTAAGCTACCTACGTGTTGTGTAACCACGACCACGTTACGCAGCGTAAAGGTAAAAGCTCCTTCGTCTTCGCTTGCATATTCATTTATCGGGTACGCTCCGCTACGTTCTCAGGTACAATTTGTTGAAAGCCGATCGTTTGGCTGAAATACCAATCGACGATTATTTATCGGAGAGTGGCTTGCTAGCCGTTTGGTGTACCAATTCCGCGCAACACGTTGACGCGTTGATTAAGCGCCTGTTTCCGCGCTGGAATGTCGAATACGTCGCCACTTGGTATTGGATTAAGGTAGGTCCGAGTACTCGATAAAAATTTATGTAGGTATAGGTACCTACTCGTAACCACATTAGTAGGCTTAACAAGTGTACATACTTGTAAGTAGGTGATATACGTAGTTGTTACTGGTTGGTGATAATGTTGTCGGCGTAATGTACGCCTGTATATGGTTTTTTGGTATTTAGCCGTAAATCGTTGCTCATTGGTTGCGTTGTTTCGTTTTGTCGTCATCGTAGGTTACGCAAAACGCTCAACCGATTTGCGAATTTGCCGACGCCGTCTGTAGTCCGAATAAGAAACAACCTTTTGAAAGAATTATTTTCGCTTCTCGCTCCGATCGGCGCGCCGTTCACAAAAACCCTCCGCCCAACAAGATACTGGTCAGCATTCCTAGCGCTATTCATTCGCATAAGCCTCCGCTCGCCGGTAAGTAAGTTGCCATGTTTTGGCAGCGCCGCCGTTTTCGGCCCTTGATACCGACAAGACAATCGTAATCGAAAACGCGCCTTTGTAGATGTTTTAAAAGAATACCTGCCCGCCAATAACTGTCGATGCGTGGAAGTGTTTGCCAGATATTTATTGCCGAATTGGACGAGTTACGGAAACGAAGTACTCAAGTTACAATCGTCGTCTTTGTTCAGCTAATTAAGTTACTCGAGCGTTTTTTCGTTACACTTACCTACCGGGTACCGACGCGACCGCGACCGCGACCAAATAGAAATGCGTACATACGTTTCATTCGGGTATCTAACTACCTATTCATTTTTGTAACGGATGGTTGTATTTTTCGAATAGTACCCGGTCCACGAAAACGTCGTTGTACAGGCGTTCATCGGATCAACTTACAGATATATACCATCTTGTTTCCTACTTGGTTCGAATCCGTTATCTAGATAAGTACCTATACGCGCCGCGTGCGTCTACGTATGTAGGTATGTATACTGTACACGTATACCAAGACCCAGTGGCCAGTGCGAACCGACTACGTAGATCGGTATTTCCACATCTGTGATTCAACTATACCGAGCCACGGGGGTAAAATCCGAATTTTTAGTTTCTTCGTACGCCTGAGAGCCATGATCGGCGACGAGCCCACGACGGTAGAAAAACTGGTCGTGTCGTACTGTCAGTCATTCTTACTCGTATTTACCATTTTATTCCTTGAAAATCAAATATCTTCAGAAATTCCGCAATGCAAGTTTCAGTGCAAACTGAAAATACGGTACTTTGTATTAGATAAATACTGTGTAAAAGTTCAACTTTCCAACCGTTTTTTGTTTTCAGTGTAAACACGAAGTTGTAATTTCAATCTTTCCACATTTTGCGCTGGTATTTGTAATCTAATTTATTTTTAAAATTCAATTGCAGTTTTTTACGTCGAGAATTTTTCTTAATTTTTTAGTCTAATTCAATTAATCCGTCGAGTTTTTTTTTTCTACTAGTTTGTATTCCGATTTTTTACGTGTTGAAGTGTAACGCCGCGCCGTCGTTGTTGGGATTTTATTGTTTGTTTTTAATTTGAAAATATACGGGTAATTGTTTTATAGGATTGGAAATGACGGAATATTTCTGACAACACGCTTTCAGTGTTTCTAGGAACTGTTTTGTGTGTTATACGATTATTGTTTTGATGTTTTCTAATATGAAAAAAATCAGTTAAATTATTGCGATAAATTTGGAAGAAATTGCGCCGTAAATGTTAATTTCTTCATTAAATATTGATTTAATCGTGGAAACGATAGTGTCAATAGATTCCTCGTATCAGAAAACCATGATTTGGACACTTTTTTACGATCGATAAGAGTGAAAAACAAATTGAAATTTGAAACCTCGATTATTAAATTAATTGAAGAAAAAATCAGGGAAGAATTTGATACGTCATAATAAACTCAGCCAATCCCCGAGCGTTTCGCAGCATGTCGACACTTTTTCACTTTTCGAGTTTTCGCCCCCGGAAAAAAAGTATCGACGTGCTGCGAAACGCTCTGCGATTGGCCGAGTTTACTATGACGTATCAAATCCTTTTCTGATTTTTTCTTCAATTAATTTAATAATCGAGGTTTCAAATTTCAATTTGTTTTTCACTCTTATCGATCGTACAAAGCGTCAAAATCGTGGTTTTTTGATACGAGGAATCCATTAGCGCTATTGTTTTCACGATTAAATGAATAATTGATGCAAAAATAGCCATTTAAGACGCAAATTTTCGCCAATTTTAATCCTTTTATTTAGTAATCATCGTATTAATTGGGTTTTCACTCGACATGATCGTACAAAATGTCAAAATAATGATTTTTTGATGCGAGGAATCCATCAGCGTTATTATTCAATTGCTAATAATTAATGGAGAAATCATTATTTATGACGAAATTTTATTCTTTTTAATTCTCATCTTGTTTTTTTGTTCAATTTTTTTTCCGATTCAAATACCTATAATAAGATTATCAAGGGAGAGGAGGGAGCAAAGTCGGGTATAATGAATCTCTTTGTCTTTTAAAATCGTTCAAAAAGAGAAAAAGCCAAATATGTATTGATGAAACCAACAAAAATTAATTTGAACAAGAAAGGAAGTTTCTCTATTGACGTACCACACGCAACAAATCTCAAACTCAAAGCCACTCAACAACGCCGTTATCGACTCGAGCGCACAATACGACACTCGCACACCACGAACAGTTTTCTAAAATAAAGGCAAATAGGTATAGCGCGAGGCTAAATTATGTTTTTTTGTTTTCAATTTTATTTACTTTCTTCGTTTTCGATGAAGATACGTAAACGTACATACAATATACAAACGAATAGAAAAAGAAAAGAAAAGAAAAGAAAAGAATAATAAATAACATGTTTTACAAAGTTGGGACCGGCATGGAGGCTGATACGGAGTTCATACGATTATGATGAGCGGCTGCTGCTTCGGCGGGTGTTGAAGGAACGACCAGCTGAAATACTGACGAGATGGGCTGCAGTGGCGGAGGAGTAGCAGTCGTAGCGATTGCTGCGCCAGGATGATGAGATAGATGCGACTGCAACGTTTGCTGTAATTGATGTTGGGTGACCAAAATGTGATGCGGGGTGCCGGCAGCAGTTTGCGTATGATGTTGGTGTTGTTGTTGTTGTTGCTGCTGCTGCTGCTGCTGCAAATGATGAGATGACTGTTGTTGCTGCTGCTGCTGTTGCTGTTGATGATGGGCTAAATGATGATGTTGGGGCTGATGAGCGGAAGCTGTTAACTGCGGTGGTGGCGGCTGCGATTGTTGTTGCTGCTGCTGAGTAGATTGTTGTACGGATGCTTGCCCCGATGGTTGCGACGTCATCTGCGAAGTTGCAGCTTGCGACGATTGAGGCTGTCCTTGATGCGAGTGCGATTGTTGCGAAGGAGGAGGTTGCTGCTGTTGTTGTTGCTGCTGCTGATGTGACGTATTCTGCATCGATGGCGAGTGTTGGGCTTGTAGCTGAAGTAGATGATGCGGATTTTGCGCCTGGTGAATATGTAAATAATGGCGTAAGCGCATCGCGAAAAACACGCACGTCAACCATCTACGCTTTACTTACCACCTCCATATTGTAGTAATTAGTTTCGGTTTTGAATTCTGCAACGCTCGTCCACATACCGTGCACCGAAGACAAATGTTCGGACATTTTGTGTTTTCGATCGTAAGTCATTCCGCAAATAGGACAACTGAAAGACCACAAACACACGCAAAAGTTAACCGAAGCTTATCCTAACGAACAAATGATGAAACAAAACGAGCGTAAAAGGCTTACGTATGACAGCGTCTTCGTCCTTCGCCCGCTGAATTCGGATCGTGAATGCGCGTATGAGCGTTGAGATTGTATTTTTCGGCGAATTTCTTACCACATATCGTACATCCGTACGGACGTTCGCCGGTATGCACTCGGTAGTGGCGCTTCAAGTGAGACTGCGAAAATACGGCCAGTTTGCAAATCGGACAGTGAATGTTTTTTTCTCCCGTGTGGGTCATTTTATGAATGTTGAAACTTTTCTGATGAATAAAACGTTTGCCGCACAGATCGCACTACGCAGAAAAAGTAAAACGTATGAAAAAATAAAGGAAAGAAAACGAACGGACTCGGCGCCGTAACACTCACTTGAAAACGCGTTACACCCGTATGGATTGGCAAATGTTTTTCCAAACCGACTTTTTGAGTAAACGATTTATTGCAGTAAGTACACACGAACGGATGAATACCATTATGCATGCCGATGTGAATATCGAGCGCCTTTTTCATCTTGTACGCTTGCCCGCATATTTCGCAAACGAATGGCCTGACGTCGCTGTGAGAGGCGATATGAGATTTAAGCTCCGTCACAGTGCGCCACTTTTTGCCGCATTGATTGCATTCGTGAATCGGCACCATAAAAGCGCGTTCTCCTCTTCGGTCGCCGCGTTTTCGTTTCTTTTTTCTTTTTTGCCTTTTCTTGCCGTTCTTGCTGTCGCTGCTTTGCCACCCTTCTTCGGTGCGCTCGCCGCCGCCATTTTCTTCTTTCACATCTTCTGTAAAACAACCGTCACGAGTACTTAGCGTCGTCATCTTGGAGAATTTACCATCGAATAGAACGTACTTGGCAGATTGATCAGACTGTGTAATACCGCAGAAGGTAATTACATATTGTATTTGACATTTGTACGTACGTACGTACGTACACGCCGTACGCGTACGGTATCGGTGGAAAATGAGACGAACGATAAGTAACAAACGCGAGCTGCTGATTACGTCATTTTTAGTTTTCCTCATATTTACCTTCGCTATCGACCGAGTCGTCGTGAATTTCAACCAGCGGTTCTTCCTTCCATTCGAAGTCGTCGTCATCGTTGTAATAATCCTGTTTGAAAAGTTGGTTGTCGTCTGCGGTTGTCTCCTCGGTTTTGAAAACGCCATCTCCCGTCGCACATTCGTCGACTTCCGTCCTGGGATTTTCAACGTCTCGCTCCTCCAGTTCTTCTTTCTTGACTATTTCGTCCTTGTTGCCATCCGCGCAAGTTGCCGAGACGACCTTTTTCCTATAACTGGCACCTGCGTACAGCAACATTTGCATCATAACAGAAATGCTCGCCGATCGCACGGATTAGTACTCGTACGTGCGAGTGTGATGTTATGAAAAACACTCGAATCGAATAGCAACCTTTTGCATTAGAACGGGTTCTGCGCACTTCCAATGCTATATCTTCGAGATCTTCGATGTTCTCGTAAATGGTATCTTTTTTTACTGGTTTTTCTTTTTTCGTTTTCGGCCTGTCATTGTTGTGGTCACTTCCACCGTCACCGTTCTCGTTCTCGTTCTCGTTCTCATCGGAAACGTTCTGCGAATACGAAGAAGAATGCGAAACAAATGAAAAACACGTAGATAATCTATAGGAAAAGGTACGAATACGTACCGGAGCGTTTTCGGCGGAAACTGTTCCTTTCTTTTGTTGGGCCTTGACCGGTCGGCCTCTCTTTCGTTTGGAAACCAACGCGATTTTCAATTTGATATCGGGCTGCTTCGTTTCAGTTTGGTAATGGTCGACCTCGTCGTAAGTATCGGTCTGACACGCGATACCCTTTACACCCAACGGTGTCTCGTCGTCGTATATTTCGCACGTTTTCAAGTACGAAGACTGTATTTCTTTTTTGATGTCATCGCATCGACTTTCGGCTGTGTTCAGTTCGTCGAACAATTTGTAACACCTACCAACAAAATAGGCGCGCCACGAAGACGACGACCGCATTATCATTAAATTAGGTACAACTCGCGATATCGCACTCGCACCAGAGTGTAGCAATTTATCAACTGCGCGCAAATGGGTACCTGTTACATATTATGGTGCTTCTGGCGGTCACCGCGTCCAGGTCTCGTCTCAGAACTTTGTTTATATTGTCGCAAAGTAACGCTCCGCCATGTGCGAGTGCCGTATATAAAATGTTATAGCCGTTGTGGGTTGCGACGTCCGCATCGCAAATTAAACAACGCATCCCTCGCTTCGATTTTCTGCCGCCGAGTACACGAAGACGACCTGCGAAATGAGAACCTCATTTAGTATGTCTCGATTCTGTCACGTCGCTCTTGCGCTATTTTTAATACAACAACGTGTAAACACACAAGATAAACTCGGACGTGATCACCGATTAATTCAGTCAAGTCGGCGAGAACTGCGTTTTTCTCATTTTCTCATTTTAAATACATAATACGTTTTCTCGTCCCTTCTTCGAATGTGTCGTACGTGTGTATGACTATGCCTACGGCTTGCGGATGGAAAATTGAATCCATTAAACGACGAACGACGAAAATTGACGCGATTATCAAATTTAACGGAAGAGCGTGTAAGGCGCGTACAAATTTCAAAAAAATACAAACGACCAAACGACAAACGTTTAGATAATAATACCGACGAAATAAAAACAAACACCTCCAGACGAGAAATAGATAGCAGCAAGGGGTCGCAAATATGTAAGCAGAATGGCACAACAAACTGCGACAATGTCTCTTGAAATTTTAACTTCGTAAACTTATTCAATTTTGAAATTTACACCAAACATGACACTCCCTATTTTCTAAACTTTCCTCGAATTGCCATTTAAATGCGAATGGGATGAAAAAATACGCGCGAAATACACTACCCAAACTCAAACACAAGCCAAAGTACCTGGTGAATGCATATTTATCAAAACATAGTCGGCCATTTTAAGTGATTCTCAATAATGAATGAATTGTATGTCTAGTTGAGTTGAGTTGACTTGTAAACCGACGATAGTATGTTAATTCCGTGTCAGAATGTAGCGATAAATAAAAATTAATTACGAAATAAACGCAAATAATACCTCTAAATGCTCGCGGTAAGAGAAAAACACACTTTTCGCACTTTACGGACCTCCATCAAGCTTCCTAAACTGTTTCATCACAAAGTATTCGTTACTTCATTAGCCACGTTTGAGTATACATTAATTCGATTCAATTCGTCAAAACAACAAAACAAGAAAAAAACCCTCAACTTGCCCTCAACCCTCCAGCTGTTGATTGTTGCTTTGATTTTGTTGAATGCTGTTGAATCGGTGAGTCGACGGTGACCCCCGTGTCGTGTCGTGTATGTTTTGCCGTAACGCCGTAACGTAAAACGTAAACGCGACGCGTAACCGTATAACGTGGTGTAACGTCACTAAACACCGAACGGAACGAAACTAGACGGAACGGCACAGCACAAGAACACGCACGCACAAGTGCGAGCTGTAATTTGAAGAGTTGATCATTTGCGTTTGTAGTTGGTACCGATGCCGTTGCGTAATTAAAAAACTTTATCAATCGACGATGCAATCGTCAAAATTACCGGAATCATAAAAAAGAAATTGAATGAGATTTCGTAGAAGCTGTAGAAGCGAAGCGTAATTATTCTTTCGCGTTTCCAATCTCCAACCTCCATTCCAATAAGAAAGACGTAAGTGTGTATGCTGAAAATGATATCAGTTTTTTTTGTCGAGTAAGTAATAAGTATGAGAGTTTGCAAAATGACGTTGCTCCGCTTTATTCGCAGTAGTAATGGCTAGTGAAAATAGTTGCACAGAGGTTGAAGACAACGATAGCATAGAGTGCTTTCAAAATTACACCGCATCGGAAGTGTTTATTCAAGGTTTAGCTGGATTGATCGATCAGCAAGACGTAGAGTCCATGATTCGAGCCCAAAAACAAATGTGTGTAATATTATCGTTCGCTTATAAAATCATCCGTTACAAAATGCAACTCGTCAGTTGTTCATCTAATACAGCGAATTTTCTTTGCAAGTTTGCAGCGATTTGAAAAGACTAACGAAATGTTATCGAATTGCAATACGCTTTCTGTATCGCGCCTGAAAGTTGCGAATCAACAGTTCAAAAATTACAGACAATTGTTGGTCGACGTGAAAAAGGATTTAGATTATTCGTTTAAGAAAATTAATCTAATGAAAACAAAATTACACAGCCAATATCCAGATAGTGTTGCGGGTAAGTCGCGAGTAGTAATATTAACAACCGCGAGCAAACGTTGATAACAAGAATCGTAGATTTTCTCTGCGATGTACAACACACTGTTCGATGTTTCGTTGCAGCTACATCTTCGACAGCCGGCGAAGCAAATCGGACTGGTGTAGCAGTTGTCAAACAATTTCCATCCGAAATTACAGAAGAAGAAAATTCGTCGTATCCTCGAGTACCATGCGATTTGCGTCCAACTATCGATGGTAGGTGATTGTATCAACCACGCAGTTATGTAGAGTAGTTCTGTTTAGCGAAGCGTGGCCGCTGACACGTTGAAAGGAAATGTTTTCGGCCGACTTCCTGTTGGGAAAATGAATCTATTCCAGTAGAAATTCCGGTGAAATTGAAAAAAAAAAGAAGGGAAATGGTATCGGAATAGAATGCCGATCGATATCGATAATGATCGATTATAAAATTGACGATGTTTCTCAAGTAACTCGAACGAATCGGCATTATTTCGTCGGTGGTAGGATTCATTTTCGGTTTGGAAAATTGTAATTTTATCGCAAATTATTTTACCACTTTCAAATGCTAGCGAAGAACATGGAAAGTTTGGTGCGAAAAAATTTCTAATTGAATTCAAACTTTCTACGTATAATTTCTTCTTTACTTTTCAATTTTTTACCCATTCGCAGGGGCGATTACAAACTTTTATCGACTATTAAGAATTTATTTCTGCCAACAAATCGAGTAGCTAGAAAATTTTTTGAACAAAATCCTACTCGAGTGGCCACTACTATTCGCGGTTAATCGAGGCTACTTGCGTGATAAAATAAATCGATTGTTCCTACCCGCACTTGGCGAAGGCTCAACTTGGATGCTAATAGAGTAAACGCGAGACTGCGCCGCGCCGTAAGAAACTTGTTCAAATTTCAATCATACCTGTAAAAAACCGCCTTAGGCGATACTACGTAGGCCAATGCGTCATTCTCGAAATGCGTTCTTCGACGATATTTACATTAAAGGAAAACACAAGACGTAACGAATGGCTAATAAGTTACTCGAACTGGGATATTTGCGAAGACGCTGGGTTGACCGAAGATCGAACGAAGTATATTTTACATTTTTTATAGAATATTTTTCGTAATCTGCGTATGACTTTCAGACGCTAAATCTCAAATCGAGCAATTCGACAAAAAAATGGAAGTGAGCGATAGCAATTCCAGCGAAAGTGGAGAAGCCGACAGTCACGTCGAGAGCATTAGTATTTCTACATCAGACACCGCATAAATTGATGTTATCCTAATGTTTCGAGAAAAAACGCCAAAGACCGAAGATGAACTTTTCAACAGTAAAAAATTAAAAATTGTAAATATTTATAATTCGAATCAATTTTATTAAAAAATCATGGCTTGGTATGCTTTGAAAATTTATAGAAAAACAATTATGTACGTATGCGATAGTTGAATAAATAAATTTGAAATACAGTATATACTTACTAGAATAACTATGAATTAAAAAAAATAATAAACGTCCATTCGATACAAACGTTACGGTTTACAAAATTACATATTATGGTAAATTTATATCGTCTTGATTCTTTTCTTCGCAATTTAAAGCTAATTGTAAATTTACAAACGAAAACTAAAAATTCTTCTACATAAAATGGAAAACACGAGAAAAATAGATAAAAAGTACAGACTGTTTGCGAAACGCGTTATATTCACGTCTTGTATAATTCATTAAACGCGGTTAAGACTTATAATATTTTAAGATGACGCTTGTTTTTTATGAATTTCTTGCAAATGCTTTTTAAATTCTTTTGGATTTGACCACATCGTAGCTGCGTCTTCGTTTAGAGGACTGTCATTGTTTGGTTCTGTAAATACACAGCGCAATTAACTCGACGTTACATATGTAGTTTATTAAAAGCCAACGTGTTGACGGAGCAGAAATTTCATTTCTTGGAAGAAACTACGAAAGTGAATTTCAACAAATTATACCGAAAAGAAATACTAACACATTCCTTAGAAATGAAAAGTCGGTTCTTATTTCAAAAATTAATTTCTTTCATAACTGCGAAATTCAAGTTCACACCGATCACCACCAAAGTGCACCCGTAATCGACAACAATAGACACCGGCAAATTACCGACGTTTTCCCAGTCACCTATACGCTTTCGTAAAAAACGAATCTCTTTCGAATTACACATATGTATGTCTATGTATTGTTCTCCGTACCGTTCACGCCAAACATGATATAAGGTAAGAGTTATCACTTATCGGTTTCGAAATTTGTTACGTGCTATATTTTTATCCGTGAAAACAAAATAAACATACATCTCCGCGTACTAGGTTCGCGATAAGTGAAAAGAAGACCAGAGTATAAATTCAGATTTGACTGCTTCGAACGAATTACTATTTTTGATTCGAAAACACTCGTATTCGAAATAATATTGTAGGAGGCTTTTCATTCGGACCGCTAGTAGACCTATATGCATTCGCATAGAATACGCTATTGTTTTAGAAACGAAAGCAATTCTTACGAATGAAAGATGACTTACATACGAGCTGCAACAACGTAAGAACAATCAAAATATTACCTCCAAGTAGCGACTGAATTGAAATTAATATAGTGCGGACGTCGTATAAAGCTGACCATTTTTCTTTCAAAATGTCCAAACAGATGTTGCCGTTATTATCAACATTGGGATGGAAGCACGGTGTGGTGAAACGAACAACTGGAGCTGTATACGGATACGTGTGCGGAAACTCCAATCTTAATTTATATGTTAAGCCTTCGTAAACCTATAGTCGCACCAACGTACAGATAAAAATCCATTGAAAATCGCAAAGTATTGAAAAGTCTCGATCGGCGATCCATCACTTACCGTATCAACAGGACCCATGATAGTGGCGACCCAATAAAACAAATTTTCCCCATCTGGGAAAGCAGAAACGCTTTTCTCTCCAGCCGTCTGTTGACAGAGGTTAAAAAAAAAAACATTGAAAAGAATCACGATTTATAACCATACTCGATCAAAACTGACGTATTGATTTTACCATTAGTGTCATCAATTCCGATTGCAACCTGCAAAATAACGTAACAAATTGTACATTAACAAACGAATACTTTTGCTTTGCAAAACGACGCCAACCCATTCGAGTATTTCGAGTTATATTTATTAATTTGTAGGAAAAAAACGTACTTACGAAGAATATTATAGTACAAACCATGTACACCTTTCATCGCATCAAAAAATAAAATTATAATGGTCGAGAAAGGCGCGAATACTTCATTTTTTTCAATCAAATAATATTCGGAGACGAGTAGGAATCACTGTATTGCGGCATATTACATACATGTTATACACCGTACAAGCCTCAAGGCATACTGCAGATAAACTTTGTTCGAAATAAAACTGAAACTAGATGGATGCCATTATGCGGCACATTTAGCAATACAACAGCACTTCAACCTTTCAACTTTCATATCTTTCATAGAAAAAGAACGTTCCGAACACTAGTTACCTTCGACAAAACCAAGCTAATACATCACATTTATACCTAGGTAAACCTAGTAGACGAAGTACGTGATGATTTGTGAAAAGTGCACACGATTCAACTCACCTCTTAGTAACCGCATTCAAATCATGTTTTTTGTTGAGCTTGTCTTCTTTCAGGACCGAATTCAAAGTTCTGTTTGAAAGTGAACTATTTTGTGACATTGTAACGAGCTCTCCAACACAAACACCGATTAAACAATAATTTTATAAAACCGTTTCACAACGTGATTCTTCTGACAGACCTAACAAGTAAATATCACTAATCGCAACGTAACGATTTGCAATGTTAATTTCATTCGCTTATTACAATTATATCATTTACCTATGTTACTAGAATCGTCAGTTTTATACTGGAAACTGGGTTTCACTTTTCATAATAGACGAAGAGTTTTTGTTTTACTTTTACTTCTTGAAATTACGTATGCTCCGAACCTTTACTATTTCTTTTGAATTGTGCGTAATTCAAATTTCGAGTCAACTTTACATGATACGAATTTAAAGCGTTAACGTTCAACTGTAAAAGTTGAAATTGAAAAAAAGAAATGAAAAAATTTATTTTTGTTTTAAAAATTCAAAATTATTTATTGTTTTATTATAAAAACGACGTTGCCTGATTTCTCACTGTCTTACTGATTTGGTTACATGGCCAATGCCAACTTCGAGTTTTCATTTCTATGTACCGCCTGTGACAGCGCTAGCTAAAAGTATCACTGTCCAGACCGCAGTGTTGCTGTGGACAGAACGCAAAACGAAATTAAAATTTAAGCCTTCTTTATAATCACCGCGGAATTGCTACCTAAAAAAAAACCTACAGAATCGGTTACGGAAAAATTTTGCTAGTTCATAATGGTCGCGGAATTCTTCATCATAAACCATTTTGATTGGCTCTTGCCAAGTTTTATTGTGACGTAATCACCATCATCATTTTTTGATATTCGCATTTTTACGCATTTTCAACGAAATTATGACTGATCAGCACAAAAATTCATTTGAATATTCAAATTCACGTATTATATTAATGTGTTAAGAACGCAGCATAATTTGAAAAAAACAACATTACTATAATTCCGC
>FIZU01065878.1:0-11445 GCA_900064475.1 Pseudococcus longispinus
GTAGCTCCTTCAATTTTAGAGTTAGGCAAAACATGAATATAACTCATTTTGTAGAACTTGAAAAGTTCCTTAAAAAAGTTTTGAACAAAAATTGCCTATCTATTTTATTAGTGGAGTTACGATGGTTTGAAGCATTTACCAGGACTATAGTGCATAACTTTACCCCTCAAATCCTGGGATCGGGTTTCTTACAATCAACATAACTTCGCAAGTTTTAATTTTTTCAATTTTTTCCAAATAACAAAAATTACTCTTCGTGACATGCACTACCCTTGTATGAAGACAAATTTAAGTTTCCGATAAAAAATTTCCCTCATGAGAAAATACATGTAAAAAATTCACTTTTCATTCTCCCATATTTCTCTTAATTTCAATTTTCACGAAATTTTTCAAATAAGAGTTATTGTTTTACTTTCATTAGTACTTGAAATTTTTTAAAATCAAAAATGATTTTTATAACAAATTTTTATTTTGAAAAAATTTAACGCGAACGAAGAACTTGTCAGCTCCTTCAATTCACAAAATAGACCACACATTATAATAACGAACTACGAAGGGTTGAAATGAACAGACCTTTTTCGGAACATTGCATACCAAAAGTGAAAAAAATTGTTACCTCCTCAAACTCAAATTATAAGTAGTTGAACTGTTGATTTCGAAAATCATAAATTTACTACCTACCTGTCTCCTTGGCCAACAAACATTTTCATTTTATTTGCAAATGATGACCCCATCATTCATAATCGATAAACATTCATAAACATTAAAAAACAAATTCTTCAAATTTTTATGAAGCTCGTAAATCGCTAAAAGCCGAAGACAAAAACGAAATAAAAATGGCACCGGGGGTGAAGAGAAGTGTCACAAAGTAGTACCAAACATAACCGTTATCTCGTACTTATATTTTTATTATATTTTCAAAGTTGCAAAAATTTCGATAGATAAATATTTTTGCAGCTCGAGATTATAACGTTGCCTTGTCAGATAACAATAAATACAATGTACTATTAAAAAAAACGAAATCCAAATGGTTCGTCTGACGTGAAATTTATGCCTACCATCTTTTTTAATGTTTCAGATTATATAAGTACTTGCGTCTGCAATTGAAAATGTTTTTCTAATAAGAATACGTCTATCAGACCCGTGATAAATAACGAATTCGTTATTCTCTTTTTATTTTTCGATACCTAGTTGCATGAAAAAATTATTCCTTAGTGCCCGAGAAAGTTAATAAAAGTTTTTTGTTTGTTTTTGATAATGGAAAGCTAAGCTTCTTCTTTTTTTTATGCTATGAACTCGAAAAATCTCGCCTTTATCTCGAAAATTTAATTATTGATAAGATTATTCGTTAAAAAGAACTCGGCAGGGGGAAGATATACTCTGCATTCCGGATAAGTCCTTCGATGAGATTTGCAATACTTAGATAAATTTTACATGTAAACAAGAAATACCAACGGTTCATTTTATAGTAATTTTTACACGTACCTATATAAATCGAATGCCATAAAAATAAGACCAACTGGGGTAAAGGGGTGAAAATTTTTTAAATGCACGATATAATACATTGAATAATAATTAATAATATTTGTAATCACATATGCTCGATCATCGAGTTAATTTCAAATTTGAATATAACTTTTGCATACGATTACAATAGATGTGAGAGCAAAACACATTAATTTATCGTTTAATAGACGTACGTATCGAATACGTTAGTAAAATACCTACTCATCAATACCTACCTCTAGATTGCATACCTTTTGAACATTTTGTAGGCAGCACAGTAACACAATCATCAAAGAACCTTCCATGATAGCTTATTTAGATTTGGTGTTAATTGGTTAAACAGGTTGCCTACTTTATTTCATACAAACCAAAAATCATTAATAATGTGGCTAAGTTGAATAATAAATTACTCTAAAGATTTCTTTGAGCAGGGTAACTCCTTGAAAGTAATTTATAGGGAAGTTTTTACAGCGATGCCAATTTTCATGCATTTTCCAATTTCAAATTCAATGAGACGTTAAAATTTGAATTACTTAATATAAGGACGTAAGATGAATTATCGATTGAATGGATTATTTTCTAATCAAAAGAAAGAATAAAAAAATTCACAAAATTTTTAAAATACAACATAATACAGAGTGTGCCTTGAATCGTCTGTCATAGGCAAGATTTGGATACAGAAGAACACCAATAAAAAAAATTAGATGAACATGTTGCCTATCTTGAGTACTAAAGGGGCAAACTTCTTTTCAAAAAAATCGTATAATAATCGATTTTCGAATAAAGGAATTGGTAGTAGGTGATTTAAAAATTGAACAATTTTTCGTATCGTGCTTTTTTCCCCAATTTCAAAATTGAAGGAGCTATAAAAATAATTTGAAACAATTTTTTTTGAAATTTCACTTACGAAAATGAATAGTACCTACTTTGAAAAAAAATCAAATTTTATTATGTTCATTTTTTGCCTAAAATCAAAATTGAAGGGGCTGTAACACTAAAAGTAAGAAAATTGATTTTTTTTCAATTTTTAAAAATTTTTCCACTTTTAATGTTACTTAGCTCCTTCAATTCTGATTTAAGGCAAAAAATTAGCATAAAAAAATTGTATATGTTTCAAAGTACCTATCTATTATTCATTTCCGTGATTGTTTTTTTAAAAGAATTCTTTTATTCCTAATTATTTTTATAGCCCCTTCAATTTTGAAGTTAGGCAAAACAGCTAAATATGTTCAATTTTAAAGTACAACCCATTTTTATGATTGAAAATTGGATTTGATCGATTTTTTTTTTCGAAACGAAATTTTCCCCTTAAATATTCGAGATAGGCAACATATTCATCTTAAATTTTTAATTAGTTGTGGGGTCATTTTCCATAATAATTTTTAAATTCTGCAATTTATTAGCTTGATTTTGACATTTAATTTAAAAAATTGAAAGTTTTTACATTTTTCGCCATTTTGGAATATTCTACGTGCAAAAGATCAATTTTCTACGACGATTTTATGGTAACAAAAAAATAAAAGGATTATAGTGAAGGGCATATATACCTAGTTACCTACTCACACGAGATACTTTGGTATGAATTATTATCCTCGTTTAAATTATACAATTTCAGAACAGCAACACAATTTCATCAAAACTCGTACCAAGAAAATTCAACCACCAGAGCAAACGTAATTTTGGGCGTTTATCTTTCGGTACAAAGTCTACCTACGAATGCTAAAAGCTGAAACAATTTATTAATTACCCAAACAACAAAACTACGTAGCAACTTGGTATAGAAACCTGTCGTGGGTCAAGTAATTAATACTAAATTGAAGTGTAAACGTAAACGATCTATCAACGTATCTAAGTATTTAGGAAAGACCTGAAAAATTTATTCTAAAAACACGAATTAAGCATATTTTAAATATAAGTAAGCAAAATGGGCGAATTTCTTGAAGCTTTCACTCGTAGTATGCGAACAACCCCAACGAGGCGAATTAATCGCTCGTTCGTACGATAGATAACACTTATCTGATGGCAATTTAGGGTTGTGATGTCGCAGCCCTAATTTGAATGAGCCCAAAAAAATAACCGTTGTTATTGGGGTTCAGTTGAATTACGTATTAAAGGTGAGATCATGTTGTCCGAAACAAACAGATATCTACCTGCGATTGTACTCGTCATTTGTAAACATATTTGACAAACTAATGATATCGTACGAACGTGTCGTGGGCGGTTGTTATTCATTCTTTTTATATTTACGAAACGCTTTTCATATTTTCGCGAAGGTTGTAAAATGCAAGTGCATTAATTATTAAATTTAGAATTTTTTAATTCCTTCGATCGTTTAAAAAATTTATTTGAAATATTCAAAGTGATTTTTGTATTAATACCTATGTCAAAGTAATGAGTAGGTAGCTCAATCTAGATATGTAATTAATTCATACGTAGGCTAAAATGGGTATAAAATTAATTGATAAACAGAAAAATTTATTGTATCGATAATAAAACGTTGGAAAAAAAAGTTTATATACATTTTAGGCTGATTTGAATTAAAATAAACATCGTTAAATACCTGGGTCTTCATTTAATTAGAATTTTTATACTTTCCTCGAAATCTATTTTCCACCTCTTGTTAACGTACGTACGATTTAATTGAAAATTTCACAATAAAAAATTTAATTTCGAAACGATCTCTTTCCCTACGATAACAAGTACCTACCTATTTATTTCGTATCTACCAATTTTTATATCAATTACGAATTGTCAACGTATGTAGGTAACTCTATTCAACCTTGTACTCGATTTATCGAATAAATCATCTTTTAATTCGGAAATTTTCAAATCGAACCTCACATTAATAATAGAATAATTAAAATGACTTCAGTTTCGAAAGAAACTCCCTCTATCTTAATATTTATCCGATTTTTCCAATTTCCTGGCATATTTTTGTTGAAAAATGGCACGTGAAAATGAAAAATAAAACGCCTCGTTTCCAAGATTGTTGAAAATTGTACCTACGACCATTTTATTAACATTGTCTTAATGAATTTACGTGGTAATATTCTCTTTACTATTAACGACGGCGGTAGATGTAAATTGGAATTATTATTCAGCGTACAAACGAGTTTATCAATTATTTACAAGCAAGAAAATATAATTTCACCTCTGCGGTGGGAAATTCCTTCCTCTGATAAATTTTCATTCAACAGGCAAATTACGAGTATCTCGCAACAACGAAACGGTTTTGTTTTTCTTTCCACTCGCTTCTTTCCTCATACCTTATGCTGACGAGCATGCGAGTAATACAAACCGTTTTTTATTTCACGTTGACGATTTCAAGTTGACAATCCAGATACAAGATAACTTTTAATATTTAATGATTTTTGTCGACGTTTGAATACTGATTTATACCTAAATCCTTTAACCTTAACTCTTTTTTTTTGCACCTGCTTACATGGCAAAATATTCATTCTTTCGTAAGGTTACGTACGCGATTTTATTCAATACGTAAAAATTACCCATCTTAGTGGAAAGGATTTTCGATGAATCAACGACCCGAAGCGACATTGCGATTCGTTTTTTCATTCAATCGATGAGATTGATGTAAATAATTTTCGTCGGTATTAGTTTGAGTTTTTTTTTACTTTCGCAGTTGCTGCGTTTTCGCCTCAGGTGTTTCATTTCGACTTGTTTTTAGAATGGAATTCGAAAGAATTGAAACAGATAGATACAAGTTTTGTTGTAAATTTTTAATAAAATTAGAGGTGTTTTTCATGGATTGCATCGAAGTTCAAACGTGTTGTCCTTGTTTTCCAATTACTTTATTTTTGTCCTGGAAATTCAGCCATGCTCGAGGCTTCTTATTCCTGAAAAAATGGCCCAAGTTCTTCGAATTTATTCAATTTTTATTCAAAATAAGCTTGCAAGTTGTTTTGGTTCAATTTCAACGGTCAAACGAAGTTTCCTCTACAGGGTGTTTCATAGGCTAAGCGTCTCCTTCTATTCAGTAAGTAGGCAGCCCATGCTGAATACAAGTTTGTATGTTTGCTAGTCTTTTGAATTGAAGGGGCAAACGTATACCCATTCAAAAATTTTTGTTTGCAATTTTTTTCTTTTTTTAATTGGTAGTGTTAAATGATCATAACAGGCAGAGAGAGTTGCAGTTTGTGCCATTTGAAGGAGCATTGATTTTAGTAAGCCTAATCACGTGCAGATTTTTTTTTAAAATGACGAAATCCTCAATTTTCATGACTTTTGTTGGAAATATTCGAAAATTTGTCACAATAATCTATTATAGGGATAATGAGTTAATCTTGTATTAAAACAATGACCCTTTTAAAAGCACAAACATCAGATTTCCATCTTTTACATAAATTCAAAATTGCAGGCATAGATCTTTTACAAAATAATCAAGTAAAAAAATGAATTTTTCTCCTGCATTTCAAAGAATAGGCAAACTTACACACTTACCTGTAAGATGGGTTGCCTACATAACATGTTGAAAGAGCCAAAGCATCCTGTATATGTTTTGTAGTATAATGTCGATTTATGTTGACACTACGTTTCTGACAACAACAAAGATGGCAGTACCTACCTACGTAAAACATTCAACAACAGTTTTGACCATGGACTTTACATATCATATCCCATAAAATCATAAAAAGATTTAATACCTATCACGTGAGTGTCAATAACTTTTGATGGGATATTTTAGGTTCGTACTTACCTAAATTGACATGCCCACACAAGCAATTCTTAAATTTTTTATTAATACTTGAGGGAATTTTTGGAGAGGGCAAATCTAATTATACGTATGTAGTTGGAAAAGGGACCGCTTGACGTCACTGCGTGGGTGTCCACGGGCTTTTCATATATCGCTAATATTAGTTGGGTAATGGAAAATTAATTTCTAAAATTCTACTATTTTAGGAAATGGTTTAAGGATTTTTTTCATATTTTGGAATTAGGTTGAGTGACCCCCGCCTTTACGCCGAATAATAATCTGGGTAATTTTACTTCCTTCTTCTCCCTTATGCCATTTTTGCCAAGTAAATCTAATATGTACTTATACATTGTTAAAATAAAATTAGACAATCAAAATTGAGAGAATATGTATCTACCGAACTGATACATATGTACGAGCAGGTAAAAGACATTGAAAATATCAGCACTTTATAAATATTGTCTGCTTTTATAATAAAGAAAATGTAACAAAGATCTAGCTCCTTAAACTGATGTCGTGACAAGTTGAAAACTTTTCTTATTTCTGAATTCCTTTAGGAATGGTTTGATCACATTCGTATCGTGAAAGTATTAACGTCACTGTAAAAGGACATCGGTCCCTTGACTATCTGAGAAATACTTTTGTTGGATTTCATTTTTGATGTTATTACCTGTGTGATGAAGTATATGAAAGATGTTATACTTACTATCAGTTGCAACCAGTCATTACGAAATCATTTAAAATATTTTAAAGTACATAGGTACCTACCCAAATTGATAGGTAAGTGTATGAGTAAATTTCAAATTGTAATGCACTTTCTGCATTTGATAATTAACATTTAATTTGAAATATTTTTGATTAAAATATTTACAACGCACGATAATTTGATGAATGAATCCTCAACTCAGATATTCATCTCAAAACTTGAAGAGACTGTAGATGAAAAAATGAAGTATTGGTTTTGCAAGGTGTTTAATGCCTGATATGCCTCCACAACCTGATAAATAGGCAGCCCATTTTGAGTCTGACCACGTTTGTTTGCCAATCAATCGAATTACAGGGTCAAAAGTACGCTCCTATAATAATCCGAATGAAATTTTATGTAATTATCAAGTAACAGATGAATTTTACTCCCATAATGCGAAATATAGGCAATCATGCATGACTGAAATCAGGATGAGTTGCATATTTACTAGCTGAGCTATTGAAATACCTTGTATAACAATAAAATTAGCTGCGATTAAAATATCATTATAACAGAGATACAATAATTTAATTATACCTGCCTAATAAGCGGGAGTTACTCCACTACTGAGCTTTCACGTTTTTTCTGGGTTGCATACTTTCTACCTTATTACTCGACAGACAAAATAATTATGTTTTTGAAATAACTCAAAAAATATCATATTTACAAAAAAAGTACAATATACGTTTTTTAAAGAGAATTTAAAAAGCTTTCCATTCATGTATAAACATCTGGATTTTGTGAAATATTTAGTGAAGATTTCACCATCCCCCATAACACCACATATAATTCAAATAAAATCTAGGTATCTAAAGCTTTTTTAATTCTCCTTAAAAAATTTCTTTTGTACTTTTTTTTGTAAAGATGACATTTTTTGATGAATTATCCCAAAAACATCATTTTTTGCCTGTCGAGTAACAAGGCAGAAAATATGTAAACCAGAAAAAGGCTAAAAGCTCACCAAAGGTTGACATGATATTTTAAAATTTTATTGGGGTCAAAGTTCCTTGAAAATAACAAATTGCGAGGGTCCACTAGCATTTTGAAATTTTCTTTCAAGCACAAATACGTTACCATACAGGGTGTTCCGGTAGTAGTGCTCCGCCTTCAAATCAGAAGTTCAGCTACCCAAAATACATAAATGTATGCATGTTTGTCGATCCCAGTATACGAAGGGGTAAAGTTATGCATTAGTCCTGGTAGATAATTCAAAAGGTTGTAACTCCGCTGATAATATAGATAGACAATTTTTTTTGAAACTTTCTTGTAGAACTTTGAGTTATACTCATGTTTTGATTAACACTAAAATTAAAGGAGCTACGATGATTTGAAAATTTTCAGTCTTCGTTAGTCCTTCAATTTTCGAGTTATGCAAAATTTTGCAAGAGTAATTTTTTTTTGAGCTATTTGAGCTCTACAAAATGAGCTAATAATTTTTTGCCCAAATCCAAGATTTAGAGCATGAGAGACCATTTTGAAAATTTTTTGAAAAGAAAACATTCAATTTTAAGAAAATAGTGCCACTTTTTACAATTTTAATGGTTGTAGCTCCTTCAATTTTAGAGTTATGCTAAAAATTATTCGCTCATTTGTAGAGCTCAAAAAGCTCAACAAAAATTACTCTAACAAAATTTTGCATAACTTGAAAATTGAAGGAGTTACAAAGCCTACAAATTTCCAGATTTGTAGCTCCTTCAATTTTAAAATTAGGCAAAACATGAATATAACTCATTTAGTAGAGCTCAAAAAGTTGTACAAGAAAATTTCAAAAAAATTTGCCTACCCATATTATCAGCAAAGTTACGAAATTTTGAAACATCAGACTACTGCGTAATTTTATTTTTGCCCCTTCAAATCCTGGGGTAGGCAAACATGCATTCACTTATATAGTTAGGTAGCTGCATCTGTGGTTTGAAGGCGCTACACTACTACCGAAACACCCTGTACAGTTGTGCACAAGTATGAAATTTTCACAATTATTTTGACATGTATGTAGGTATCTATTAGGTGCTAGAATCCAATTTTTTTTCAATTCTTTAGGGGTTGATTTAAAAAATAACCTCAGCTCAAAAATCAAATCTTACAAGAGACCAAAATAACGTACTAAAATCATATCCGGGGAGTGAAAATGTGACACAGTGGGTGTTGGGTGTTGGGTGTTGATGGTTCTCCAAATTTGCTTTAGTGTCAGAAAATTTTGAAATTTTTTTTCAAAATTTGAAAGTGGCTGTTTTTTGAAGAATTGAACTAAAAGACCTACTTTCAAAACTGGAAAAACTGATAAGGAATAATTTTATTAACTAATATTTTCTTTTCAAAATTGCGACAAAAATAAATTCGTAATTTTTGACTACAGCTGTTTTTCCAACCAACCCCTCAATCAGCTTATACCCTAATTTTGTGACTCTGCCATCCGGTTTGTCAATTTGGTAGACAGTAGACAGTCATACACCCTGTATTCCAACTCAAAGGTCAAGATATTAAACAATTATACGAAATATCTACTCAACTTATTCACTTTAATGTTTGCTAATAACTTCTGGTTTCTGGTGTTTATGATTCAATTATGAGTTAACTGGCGCTCTGGCGCATACGAAAGGACGTCGGGGCTTATAAAATTAAAAACTGCACGCTATCGTCAATACCATTCTTACATGAAAGGTCTGAAATGTACAATTAAAGCGAGCAATTTAAAAAATAACTTTTCAGGCTTTTATTAGCTACCATATACCTAGTAGAAAAAAGTGCACTTAATCCTATGTATGTTGTTTTATAAGGCGGCGTTATGGCTTACCGGATAATACGAGTATTTTGCGGCAGCATATTCCACCTTTTCAGGCTATTTTAATTTATATTTAAACGTCGAGTTGATTTTATTATAAAGTGAATTGTCTACTGACATTTGCTATCGTTGTTTTAAACAAAATTCCCAACCAAATCGACAAATTAATTTGTCTTTTGTAGATACCAAGTATCAAAGGTTTGTTATGAAAGCACGTAGGAGCTCAAAGAATTTGTTAGGCAGATTTTTGCAAAGTTTGTCTATTTATGATGCAATAAAATAGGTGCTTCTATCATTTTACTTATTAAATAAAAGTAACTCGAAATATTATAAGATGGCGGTACGAAGAACACCAAGTTTTAAAAGGACTGTTTTAAGTATTTTTTCACCTCGTTAGTTTCAAGCTATTCTCAAGTTTATTTTATAACCGGCTAATATTATCTTATTTGAAAAATATTCGCCGTGATTACGGTTTTATAAATTTCAAAAGGGTGTACGGCGGTTAATAATAATTAATTTTGATTTTAATAAACGAAAGTTTTTACGATAGATTATATTTGATTTGAACTAAGTTCCTGGGCAAAAGCAATACACAAAAGAAATTCGCAAAGATAAAATATTTTATTGCTATGAAATTTTCCAACAAAGGTCGTACGCGGTGAATAGCTCTTATTAAAGTAGGTACCTACCTAAGTACGTAAACAGATTCTCCGACGTCTTCAGTCGCGAATTACGTAAAACGACATCTTGATCCACGAGGTGTTGTTAATGATTAGTTTTTTTTGAAGTACTAGTAACGAAAAATGAATACGATAATGTGAATTGTTCAACATCGTAATTATCTTTTCGAGTATATTAATGTCATACTTCTCGCAACGTGGATAATTGAACGTGGGATAATAGAGAAGTTAGTCTTAGGGTTGGAATTTTCCATCTATGAAAAGGTATGCGTCGAGTATTTGATAAAAATATGCTAAACGACATACACGTACGTATTAGTAAGTCTAAGTACCTTAGAATGGGTAAAATCAACACTCTCGGTTGCTTCAATATTCGCTCCGTGGTATTGATATTATGCTCATAAAAATAATGCAAAAGAATACTCGTTATATATTGTACTGGGTTATATAATTTTCTGCGGTATTTTGAAAATTTCTCCACTATTCGAATTTCACGAAACACGTAGTTTCTATAATTTCATACCGAAACCACTGCTCAGACGACAATCTATAATTTGTTGAAAGTAACCAACTTTGTTAATATTTTCACTTCAGAAGTGGTTTTGCATTTAACGATGCAAACGCATCCTTTTTCAGTGGGTATGCGACTGCGACGTAGATTCGAAGCGACGCGATGTCGACGTTGTGAGAAAAATTGTTTTCCTGAAGCTTAGGCGGGTGCAGATGAAAAACGAAGAAAATGAGAAAATTAGCGTTGAACGAAAATTTTCACAAAATTGCAATTTTTATCGATGCCACTGAAATTTTCCAGATTTTTGAAGTATTGAAATTTGAAGGGGGGAGGAGGAATTCCAGTGGGTTCATGTTACATATTCGGTGCCTTTCGATTTGGAATATTTTTCTGTGTAAAGAAAGAGGGGAAATTTAATGAAATAGTAGATTACGTAACAGGCGCGGAAAGTATGCGATTACCGAGAGCGAAGTTTGCGACCCGAGCGAAGCGAGGGAAGCAATCGCTCCG
>FIZU01065880.1:0-15031 GCA_900064475.1 Pseudococcus longispinus
GAATTTTTTGAAAAAAATTTCGAGCACTTTTTCAAGGTCAAATGGACATTTTAAGATTTCCAAGACCCATTTTGATAAACTCTTTCAGAGGTGCAATGAAAAAAAAAAATATTGTGTACTTAGTCTTGATGCCCAACCCCATATTTTTGTAGAACTTGATACCGTGGTGCGTCATCTTCGAAAATGCAAAAAACCTATATTTTCGTCCATTTTTCCACTTGAATGGGTTGTTTCTGGTCAAAAAATTTTTTTCTTGAAATATATCATTAACGACACCAAAATACACAATCAACCAGCATTTGGACCAAATTCGTTCGTTTTTTTCCTTTTTTCCAATTTTCTTTAAGTAGTCAAAAGGGAAGGGGCCCGACTCATTCGAAGTTTTGGAAAATTTCAATTTGGATATCGATTTGTATTTTTTGGTGAACTTATCAAAGCAGTCACTTTTGTCGTTCATTGCCTCCCGAATCAGAAGTGTTCTTCTGAAAGAGGCGAAATACCAAAAATCGAAATTTTTTCATCGTTATAGAGTAAGCTATCAAAATTGACATTGTTTGTCCTCTTCGGTCTGTTGATGTAATTTCACAAAAAAAAAGTGATTCTGAACAGCTGTTGGATTCCATTCAAAATTCTGGGAAATTTCCAATTGATCATCGAAGTGCGTACAGGCTGGCCCACATATAAAAGATCGATAGTTTTGAAAAAGGAAAAAACCGTTGACTGCAAAAATCTGGAAAATTAAGCCTTCTAGAAAAAAATCAACCTCTTACTGCAGAAAGAGGATTTCAAGCTCTACAATTTTTATTCTTAGCAATTTTTTCGTAGTATCTTAAGTTTGGACAAAAAATCCATGTTTATGAGAAATTTTGTTCATATACAAAGCCGGTAATTTTGAAAATGACAAATAAATTCCCATAAATATGGATTTTCTGGCCAAACTAAAGGTCCTATGAAAAAAATGCTAAAAGTCAAAATTGTAGAGCTCAAAATTCTCTTTCTGCAGCAAGCGGTTGATTTTTTTCTAGAAGGCTTAATTTTCTAGATTTTTCCAGTCAATCATTCGTGAAGCAAAAATTCCCATAAATATGGATTTTCTGGCCAAACTAAAGGTGCTATGAAAAAAATGCTAAAAGTCAAAATTGTAGAGCTCAAAATTCTCTTTCTGCAGCAAGCGGTTGATTTTTTTCTAGAAGGCTTAATTTTCTAGATTTTTCCAGTCAATCATTCGTGAAGCAAAAATTCCCATAAATATGGATTTTCTGGCCAAACTAAAGGTGCTATGAAAAAAATGCTAAAAGTCAAAATTGTAGAGCTCAACATTCTCTTTCTGCAGCAAGCGGTTGATTTTTTTCTAGAAGGCTTAATTTTCTAGATTTTTCCAGTCAATCATTCGTGAAGCAAAAAATTCGTATCAAATTTTGAACTTTGACTGCAAAAATCACCAAAACTAAGCCTCTCAGGGAAAAACGATTGCTTACTGCTGGAAAAAATGTCGTATTCTGCAATTTTGATTCTTAGCCTTTTTTTCGTTGGACCCTTAGTTTGGCTAGAAAATCCATGTTTTCAAATGAAAAACGTATGATTTTTTTTTCATTTTCAAAACTACTATGTAGGCCACTCTGTGTTGGTTTTCAACCTCTGTAATTAATTTTTGCCATTTTGAGTTGAACCTCACTCCCTTGGCTCTCTTTGTTTGTTTTCAATGCCATCAAAATGGACCCGGAAGATCAAATCTTATACATTTTGATTACTACTTCGTTCGATAAAGTCTAAAAAATTATGAGTTTTGGTCCTTTCCCTCCCTCCCCTTACCTTGCAACAACTCTCCCTTCGGCGGTTCGACTTGAAATAACCTCAGAAATTGATTCCAGGAATAAAACAAACAAACCCTTCGACATCTAATTCAAAATTTCCCAAAATAATGAAACTTAGCACAAAAAAATACTCAAGTCACGCATCTCTAAAAAGTATCAATTTCTTTTCGCAGGAAAACAATTACGAAGCGCAAACCTACCACGGAACCACGCCGAACGTACAAAACTACGTCGCCGAGCTAAACAGCAAAGAATCGTCGCCGCCGACCGCTCCGTCGGTCATGAACGCAGAAACCAAACAAATGATGTCGGTCGTCGTACCGCAATCGAATCCGGATCACGTTCAAGAGCAATACGCAGCAGTAGCCGAAGCGAATAACGCGGCCGTCGCAGCCGCCGCCGCTGCAGCAGCAGCACAAGCACAAGTCGCGAAGCAGGTACCGGTCACGGCCACACCTCAGACTCCGGCCGTTGCTGGCCACACACCGCATGCAAATACCGACTACAGCAATCCGTCGAACTACATGCAGCATCGCAATGCCACCATTATCTACCCGAATACGCCGGTACCGCCGAATAACATATACTACAATCCGATATACATGACGGAGGCGACGACGCCGGCCATAACGCAGAGTCCGTATCCGAAAAATCTATCCGAACATTACGTAAGCGATCATTTACCCAAACGCGATTCCAAGTATTCGCAGAAGAAGTTCTCGACTTCGCCGCAGTCCAAAGATACCTCCGTTAGTATTCCGAATATACCCAAGTTTCCGTTCTACGTCAACAACAACTTTCCCGGATATATTAATCGTAATGTGGAAAAAAAGGAGTATAAGAATGGCGGTAATACGAAAATCAACGATAATAAGCAGCCACCCAGACCGCCGCGTAGTAATAGCAATGGTAGCACTGGACCGAAACTCAGGGTATTCCATAATCAGAATCAGTTCACCGCCAATACTGCTCCACCGCCGCCGCGAAATTCGCACAGAAACGGTAATAATGTTCCGGTTCAAGGCAACGTGCCGTATCCGAGGTCTAGCTCAGCCGGCGCACCGAGACCGACGCACGATCAAACTCAAATTCGACCCACGTACGAGTATCAGAATAGTTACCAAGCTCAGAATAATTATCAGAAGATGACCCACGAAAAGAAGAATCAGGTGAGGATGTTTTTCGTTGTTTTTCTTTGAACTGGTTCGTTCTTCGTTGGTCGCGTGTGTGGCTAGAACGAGGGTGGTGGGATTGTTTCATTGAATTGGAAACTGGTTAATTTTGATCGATCAGTTGAAATGGATGAATAGTTGATGGCTGATCTTTTTTGAATGATAATGAAACTGGTTAGGTGGTCAAAATCGATTTTTTTCTAAAATTGGTCCATTAGTTGGTTGGCTAATTGATTGATTGAAAAAATACAATAACGTTGAACGAATAACGCAATGACATTCCCAACTTGACGCATCTTCCGATTAAAATAATTTCAACTCATTTCTCACTGGTTTCAAATTTTTAGAATTTTTTTGATTTTTTCACTTTTCCAAAAAAAAAAATCAACGCCCAAAATTCGGATTATATCATGAAATTGAAATCCCTCATTGGAGGTTGTGATGAAAAACAAAAACAACATGACATGCACATTTTGCCTGATTAGAAATTTCAAAAGAGCAGATATTTGAGAAAGAAATCAAGTTTTCGTATATCTGGCAACACAGCATCTCCCCACACAACTTTTTTACTTCCAGATATTTCAAGTGCGACTTTTGCTCTTTGACCTACACTTAAGCAAACTGTTTGCAAAGATCCACATTGGATAGTAGGGAATGATTTCTAGTTGGATAAGGAAAAAAATGTTTGATTTATTACTTGTGTGTTACCCTGTATGTAAGATTATTCAATTGATTCATTTTTCGTCAAATATGGCGAATCATCGATTAAACGAAATCAAATAATCGACTAATTGATCGATTTTTTTCTCAAAAATGATCGAAAATTAATCCATTGAGTGGATCTAAGATGTCTTTTGGTCGAATTCACTGACCGAAATCGATTTCCTCGAAGATGGTGTAAAAAACGATCGATCACAATGTATCATTGGTCAACTAATTGACTTCGAAAAAGTTTTAAAATTTGATAAATCCGCAAAATTGATTTTAAGGCGAATTGATTATCGATCAAAATGAATTTATCATCCCTTACTATGAATTTTGACTAATTTTTTTTTCAACGAAGTATGATCTAAAAATTTCCATTTTTCAAAAAAATTAATAAATGATCGAATAATGTGCGGATTACTGAATTCTTTTCTTCATTTACAAATAATGAAGGTAATCTCCCAAAATTTCTAATTTTTTCAGAATTTATGGATCACAAAGCCTTCTGCTTTCAAAATTTTCAATTTCAGTTGAAAGATAATCGATAAATCTATAAAAACTAAAAATTTTCAGTTGTTGAAAAATTGATCAAAAATGGAATCATACATCGATCAATTACATGAAATAGAATTTATGATCGATTAATCGTAATCCAAAAATGTGATGATTAGCAGATCGATTTTTTTAATTGATTGATCAATTTTTTTCAACGAAAGTTTGATAAATTGTAATCTGTTGAGAAATCGATCGATTGATTGGTATCGAATTTTTCATACGTTGACCAAATTTGTTTACCGATTATTTGATGTTTTTTTTTCTCAACAATGATCAATTGATCGTGAAAATCGATCTATATGAATCGAGCTGTTATCTTCGATTTATCGAGTTTTGGTCGCTAAATTGAATGAAATGGAATCTGACAGTGCGATCAATCAATAATCGTGATACAAAAATTCACCAATGACTTGGTCAATTTTTCCATCAATCGATATCAAATAATGAATTTATTATCGATTTTTTGAAATGTGATTATGAAAATTTCCAATTTTTGATAAATTGATTAATTAATCAGTACCGGATCATTGATAATTTGATGAAATTCTGTATAGCGATTAATGAATCTTTTTTTTCTCATCACTTATCGAAAAAATCGATCGATGAGAATCGAATGTTGATTGATTGATTGATTGATTGATTGATCGATTGATAGAGAAAAATTGAATGTGTGATGAATCAATCATAATCGAAAAATGCCTCGATGGCTAGATCGATTTTTTCGTCGATCGATCAATCGACATTAAATGATAAATCGATTATCGATTTTTTTGAAAAATGATTAAGTGTGAAATTTTCTAATTTTTGATGAATCGATCGATTAATCACTTCCGAATCATTCATAATTTTATGAAATTCTGTATAGCGATTAATGAATCGTTTTTTCCATCGCTGATCAAAATGATCGATCGATCGATGGGAATCGACTTTTGATTGATTGATTGATTGATTGATCGATCGATCGATCAATTTATGGGGAAAAAATTAAATTTGTGATGAATAAGTTGTTATCCAAAAATGTCTCGGTAGCTAGATCGATGTTTTCATCGATCGATCAATCCATTTTGAATGATTAATCGACTATTGATTTTTTTGAAAAATTATCAAGTATGAAATTTTCTAATTTTTGCTGAATAGATCGATTAATCACTTCGGGATGATACATGATTTGATTAAATTCTGTTTAGGTAGCGATTAATAAATCGTTTCTTACTCATCAACGATCCAAAAAATCGATCGATGGGAATCAACTTTTGATTGATTGATTGATTGATTGATTGATTTGTGGTTGATGGAATGAAATTGAATCTGTGATAAATTACTCGTAATTCAAGAATGACTCGATACCAAATCCCATCGATCGATCAATCGATATCGAATAATAAATCGATTACCTTTCGATTTGTTGAAAAATGATTGTGAAAATTTCTCATTTTTGATCAATTGGTCGATTAATCAGTATCTGATCATTCATAGTTTGATGAAATTCTATACAGGCATTGCTTGGCGCTTTTTTCCACATCAATGATCTTAAAAATCGGTCAATAGGAATCGAGTACTCCATTGTAGTGAATTGACTATTGATTGATTGATTGATTGATCGATCGAAATTCCAAAATGCTTCGATATAGCTAGATCTAGTTTTTCATCAATCGATCAATCTATATCAAATGCTGATCGATTATCGACTTTTTAAAAAATATAGTGAAAAAATTGATTGATTGTAGTCTGTGTCACTTGATAGTGTACAAAGAAATAGCATTATTCTTCACTTTGATTTGAGTCTATATAAACCAATCATGTTGAGGAATCTTATCTGGGTTTGTTTGTTCACTTTCAATTGAAACAAACTAGTATAAGCGAATGATCTGTTCTTTTTTTTTTGTTCAATCATTTTTCGATAGAAAACATCGAAATATTTTTAACCCATTGAAAGTTTATTCCTTTTTTTTTTTGTTACTCTACAATCACTTCACATTTTTTGGTACCTTGTCGACAACCCCCCCCCCCTACCCCATCTTCCCTTCACTCATTATCGAGTATTTTCATCTTACAAAATGAGATTATCATTATATGAATATTCATCCATTCGATTCGTACCAAATTTCAACTTCTTCTTCACCATTCCAGGCAAACGGCGGATTCCATCGCGGTAAATATGAAAAAATAAACGGCGGCCAGCCACCAATCAACAACAACAACCATCACCACCACAACAACAACATCACCGCCGCCGCGCCCATCGCCGGCGAAACATACTCGAAAAACATCTCACCAGCCGAAGAAGTTACGAAAAAGCCAATTCAAATCGAGTCGGAAAGCTGCGTCAAAACAAATAACAACGATCCCATCGCAAACAACAATAATAACGAAGAATGTCCAGTGCCATCCGAGCAAAACAGCATTAGCTGCGGTAATCCGGCTACTACCCTTGGCCCAGCCAAAGTATCCGTATCGGACACCGTGCAAAAGCACCAGCAACCGCAGCTGCAACAACAAGTATGCCACGAGATGCAGAACTTGACGTTGTAAAAAACACGTAAGAACTCAGTGAAAAAAGTGAAAATCTGTTTTTTTTTTCTATGGTTATTTTTTTTTAATTTTTTTTTTTTCATCGTTGTATATAGAATTAAGATTAAGGATTGGTTTTTTTTTGTATGCTCTCTCTCTCGTCATATGATCTTAGCTCGATGGCTCTACAACGAATCGAAAATTTGCCAAAGATACGTGCAGAGCGATACGAGAGAATTAAAGTACCTATGTCGATTTGGAAAAAAAAACTAAAAAAAATAGGTAATAGTCGTATCTAGTAAAACGAAGTATGGTATTTTATGTTTGTATAAAAAAAATCGCAATCAAGAAGTAGCAAAAAACGATTATTCGTTTAATGGAAATTTTCGGCGATATGGTTTACGGCGATCGTAAATTATATCGTTGTAGCTCTAGATTGCGATCATTATACTTGTGTGTGAGCGTAAATGTGTCCTATACTGTATTAGTAGTCGTATGTCTGTGTAGGTGTGTACGAGAGTGGTTGAAACAAAGAATACGTATGTGTGTGTATATATTTAGCGTATTGTAATGTACGTGTTCAATCGATACAAAAAAAAATACGAAACGAACGAAATAACGACAGAGAAGTTACAAGACGCGAATGTCTCGTCGTAGGTGTGTTGGAATTATTTCGACGATGACGACGACGACGTTCGACTAAACAAATATCTATTCGCCGATAATTACCATGTGTTTTATACCAATTTTTTTCTTTTTTTCTTATATAAGTTTTACTCGAAATGATTACTTTCTTTAGGTCGTCTCACGAATGGAATATTTGTTACCTTTGTTTTTTTTTTTGTTTTCGATTTTAAGAGACGATACGTAGCAGGAGTAACGAAATACACATTGAAAACTATTAGAATAGAATCTGGTCTGAATTTTAGTCATTGTTTAATGTGATCTCATTTTTTTGAAATAGGTGGTTAGGTTTTTTTTCTTATTTATACGAATTATTTTCTCACTTTCGCGCCTTTTTCCTCTTTATACGTTAGTAGTATAATTAAACGAATTAAAGAAGCACGAGTCGATGATGAGCGGGCGGAAAATGAGACGATGTTGGAATCGCGAGTGCGCTTTTGGTGTTGAGTATACGACATTTCTTTTTGGGCGGTAGTCATTTTTTTTCGACGCGATTCCAATTCGTAGTGGTTTTTTTCTGCGGAGCTTTCAAAAGGGGGATCGAGGTTACCAGATTATACGAGGATGTTTTTTTTGAGCGAGTGTGTGAATCGAAGAAAAAAGAAAAATATCGGTTGCACGATGATAAAAGTATTAGATTTCGGTACCGAATCGAGTAGTTGGACATGTAATTTTTTTCGTTTTCTTTTTTAATGTGTATATTATGTATTGGCTCGCGCATGTAATATACCTATGTGTAAAAGACAATGTGAACATTCCAATAGTGTAGAATAATGTAAGATAATTGTACCTATTATGTATTTGTGTATGTACATACGTCGAGGAAGATGAAAAAAAAACAACGAAATACTATGCAAGAAATTTGATAATCACAACCTGGGTGTAGGTGTAAATGTGACGCCTGGGTTCGGGGTCTTTGATCGAATCTCCAGTCTGAGGTGTTGTGATGTGTGCGTAAGCGTAATGGAGACGCGTGTAGATATCGCTATCGGCCGGATTATCATTAAGTATCTTTTTTTTTATAGTAAGACTGAAAAATTGTCTGTGATAGAGATATGTGAAGATTATCCCAATTGTAATTGAAATTAACGTTGCTCAAGTTACTTTTACATGCGTAAATTTACGATCTTAACACCTCTATTGTTAACATATCTCTAAATCGCTTCATGTAGTTCGATTTGTTATAGTTACTCGTTTTAGCTCGGATTCGCGCAATGATATCGTAATGATAGTGTAAGACTAGGTTGAGGGTGGAATCGATGCATGCTCAATGAGGTAATTAGTTCGTCCTTGTGGTAGGATGTTTGAATATTTAGAAATTTATATACCTTAATTGTAGAGTTTTGAGACAGTTTGGCTTCGAATTTGAAAACCAATTTGGTTTTTGGATGTGACCTCATTTATAAAATTTATTTCAGTTTAAAAGAAAAAATACCGAAGTTGATGAAAGAAATGAAAATGTTAAATTTTATTCGAAGATATCGTTTTTAACGAACAATTAACGTAATGTGTAATTTTTAATGGTCAATTTATTCGAAACGAAAATTTTTGTACTTTCGATTTTGCCCATAAAAGTTTTTAATAACTTGGTTTTATTCCACTTTTCGTCAATTTAATCAAAAAGTGAAAATTTTGAGTTTTCGAAGCAAAACGATTTATTTCGATTCGAATCGATGTATCGATTTCAAGATTTCGATTGAAATAAATTTTTGAAATGGGAATTGAAATTTAATTCGGTTCGTGCGACTGAAATCGATACACTCACTTTTCTCAACCAAGATCGAATTAGGCTATACAAAAATCGATTTTTTCAGATTTCGATCCAAATAGATTTTTTGAAACAGAATTTCGTGTTCTTGAAATGAAAATTCTCACGTTTTCAACTAAATTCGATTTATTAGTCGTTTGCATCTAAAATACTGAAAATTAGAAGTTTTCGAAGCGAATCGATTCATATCGACTTTGAAATTACTACAGAAATTGATATATATTCACTTTGAAATTTTCACTGAAATCGATTTTTTGACTTTTCGACCAAGAGCGAATTTACAAAAAATCGATTTTCTCAAATTTCGATGCAAATAAAGATTTTTGAAACAACGTTGTGTTCTTGTCTTGAAATCAAAATTTTCATGTTTCCAACTAAATTCGATTTATTGGTCGATTAGATCTGAAATGATGAAAATTACAAGTTTTCGGAGCGAATCGATTCATATCTACGACTCAGTTGGAATCGATTTTTCGATTTGGTATGTTAACTGAAATCGATGGTCATATCGACTTTGAAATTGCAACAGAAATTGGTGTATTCACTTTGAAATTTTAACTGAAATTGATTTTTCGGCTTTTTTCGACCAAGATTGAATCATTCAAAATTCGATTTTCTCAAATTTCGATCCAAATTAAAAATTTTTAAAACTGGATTTCGTATTCCTCAAACCAAAATGTTCACATTTTCGATTAAAATCGATATATCGACTTCGAAATTTCGACTTGAATCGATATATCGACTTGAAATTTCTATCGAACTTGATATAATGAATTTGAAATTTTGACTGCAATAAAATCAATGTATCGACTTCGAGATTTCGACTGAAATCGATTTTGAGATTATAACACATGATATACCGATTTTGAGACTTTTCCCTCGAATTGAAATTAGTGTAATTACTTAATGTTTATTTACCACCAAAATCAAATTTTTCGATGTTAAAATTGCATTCCACTGAAATCGATACTGACATTTTTCGACCAAAATTGACTTCGTTAATGGATCGAATTTTTCAAATATTGATAATCTTATTTAGAAATCTAAATATCCATCTTTTTACACCAAATCGATATGTCGATTCATCGATTTCGACCACAATAGATTTTTTTAATTCATGTCGATCGAAATAGATGGTTCATTTTTTCGTGTTTTTTGCGTGAAATAATTCATATTTCGATTCGTCAAGCAAAATCGAATATTTTCGACTAGCATCAACAATTCGGCATAACTATCGATTTTTTCCGATTCATCGATTTCGACCACAATCGATTTTTTTGTTTCATGCCGATCGAAATCGATGTATCGTTTTTATTGATTTTTATGCAAAAAAATTCATATTTCGATATAACTATCAATTTTTCTCGATTCATCGATTTCGACCACAATCGATATTTTTGTTTGATATCGATCGAAATCGATGTATCATTTTCATTGATTTTAATACAGAAAAATTTATGTTTCGATTCGTTTACTAAAACCGAATATTTTCGACTTGCGTCAACAATTCGGTATAACTATCGATTTTACTCGATTTATCGATTTCGACCACAATCGATATTTTTGTTTGATATCGATCGAAATCGATGTATCATTTTCATTGATTTTAATACAGAAAAATTTATGTTTCGATTCGTTTACTAAAACCGAATATTTTCGACTTGCGTCAACAATTCGGTATAACTATCGATTTTACTCGATTTATCGATTTCGACCACAATCGATTTTTTTCATTCGTACCGATCGAAATCGATGTAGCATTTCTATCGATTTTTATGCAGAAAAATTAATTTTTCGATTCGTTAAGTGAAATCGAATATTTTCGATTGGCATCAACAATCCTTATTTTTTCCCTTCAAAATTCATTATTCATTTTTCAAATCGAATCCTTCATTATCGGTTTAGCAATTTTTCGATTCAAATTGAAACGAAGTTCATTTTTCGAATACCTACATAAATTCTCATTCAACAGTTTTTTTTTCACGAAATCAAAAAAAAAGAATGAAATGATAGTAGCTAAGGACTGTTTTCGATTTTAAAATCAAATCCGATCATTCATTATTCGCTTGTTTCCTTGAGAAAAAAACTCGGAGAACCGAATACCAAACGTGCAAAAGTAGACAATCAAAAACCATCGAAGATAGATGTATTTCAAAATTCTCCCAGTTTTTTCTCATCATCAAAACCTTTCATTCTATACCTCATCGATCTACGAATTTTCGAATTCCACCTTCTAAACACCCGAAAAAAACAACTTACCGAATGAATAAAAATACGTACTTATCAAAGGACAAACCACGACAATTTCAACCGAACTTGATAATTTAACCTATGACGTCAGCCAATTGGTCAACCCGTTGACACTTTTGACGAGAGATTTACAACTTTCATAACGATTCTTACCTATTAAATTTTACAACGAAACCCATTTTATACTTTCTCATACGTGATGAAATATTCAAAATAATTTTCGAAAAAAAAAACACGAAAATTTTCATTTTAAAATCTCCCCTCACCCAACCCCCCGTAATTTGTTCGATAACGAAACGGCGGCGCGTGTATTTCAAAGACGCACGTACTTAGTCGAGTGTACCGTTTTGCTAGTCTTTTTTTTTTATCCCTGTTGATATTTTAAGTACCTATTTTTAATATGACCATGTTTTTTTTTCTTTTAAATTTACCTGCGCTATACAACAAACTAATCATTTTTTTGAACATGTTAACTAAGGATAAAATTGAAATTCGTTGTTACCGAAATTGATCTATAATATGATGAATAAGAGGTGAAAGAATATTCACTTGTTACGACATAGCCTTTGCAATGGTCGCTGTGTAGATATTCATGTAGATTTTTTCCATCGCCAAGTTTTTTGACTTGTAGTATATTTTAAATGAAGCGAAGTCGAAAAATAGGGTAAATTCGAGGTGTGTATTTTATTCATCGATTTATTTATTAGATTGTACAGTCGCGAAAATGTTCGAATGTGTATGTGAATGAATGTGAGACTGTGTGCGAATGTGGCGTGAAGACAGAACGTACGTGGTCCCCGCTGTACCAAAATTTTAGTTCGGAATAGATAGGAATTTTGTTGGTTGACTACGAAAGACGTTAAATAGTCGACTCGAAACGATCGGTAGCATCGAGATTATATTTAACGAAAATGAATACTGCCATTACGTTAAAAAATTATTGTACAGCGAGAGATACCTGAAGCTCTCGAGAGTCAGTTCCTAAGACAATAATATATAATTACATAATTATTTATATACGAACGTGAAAAAATTTTTATGAGAATGTAAAACGATACGTCGAAATAGAAGCAAGGTGTAATTACAACGAAACATTTCACAGATCGATGTATCGTTTTTCATTTTATGTATGCTCCCTTTTTATCCCCCCCCCCCCCCACAGATCCATGTTTCGTTTTTTATTTTTTGTATCTCCCCTTTTTTCCCCCCCCCCCCCCATTCCCCTACATCTCGCCTTGTTTATTTTAATTTTTAAAGTAATTTTTAAGTATAGCTTAAGGTTATTTTTAGCATTATTTTAAGGGTTGCCCCTATCCCAATTTTGTGTATGTGTTTGCCCTCCCCGATTTCTAATCTACGGACTACGGATCGACCAGCGATCTGTAGTAGGGAAAGAAAATGTATGTATTTTTGGAAGAAGTTGTGTTTTTTTTTGTTTTTTTTTTGTAATAGATATTTTTACTACGAAGTTTTTATCTTGTATACAATTTTTTAATTAAAGTGAAATAACGTAAAATCAAATCCTTTTTAAAATTTTCTCTCCCTGCCCCTGTCTTTTTGTAGTCGTATTTTTTAAGCA
This sequence comes from Pseudococcus longispinus, assembly GCA_900064475.1. Lineage (NCBI taxonomy): Eukaryota > Metazoa > Arthropoda > Insecta > Hemiptera > Pseudococcidae > Pseudococcus > Pseudococcus longispinus. The sequence goes on from FIZU01065880.1 coordinate 13,039, forward strand.
TCTGTTGACTAGTTGTATTTAAGATATTCGTGTAAGTATAGATTTAAGATACTGGTACATGTTTACAAAATGATACCGTTTTAAATGCCTGCACTACGAATGTGTTGGGATTTCTCGATGTCAGATGTATTGGTTTTGTAAATGTGTGATCTCATTTGTGAAATAAATGTTTGAAAAATCCGAAGCGTTGTTTATTTTATTTTTTTAGTTTGTTTTGACGAATGCGAAATTGAAATGTAACTAGCCTCGATTAACGGTAAATTTAATCGCGCTATTTATTATGCTGCGGAGATGATTTCTCATTGCGAGGTTCAGAAATAGCAGGGGGTTGAAAAACCAGAACCAGGAAAACTGCAGGAACTTTTTCATTAAAACCAAAAAAAAAAAAAACACCTCAACTGGTTTAAAAAATCAAGGAAATTGAATCGATTTTTGTGGTTCTGGGTTTTATTTTGGTTTGGGTCTGTTTTTGGCTCAAAAATGACGTGCCGTGCCACCAAATTGGATGCCAGATTTGAGATTTGAGATTCCAAATTAGTCATAATCCACAATTAAATGTAGTGAATTTGGGCAATCATTGGATTTGGAGAATTGGTGATTCTGGCCCGTTGGAGACTCTAGGATAATTTCGAAAAAAAATCAAGATAAGGGCGATTATCGATCAATTCGAGGCCAATTTTTGGCTCAAAAATGACGCCGTCATGAAATTATATGCCAGATTTGAAATCAGCGACCTCAAATTAATCATAATCCACGGTTAAATGAGGTGAATTTGTTTGGGAAGTCGGTGAATTTTGTCGGACTTTTTTCGACTTATGAAAATTTTAAGATTTCTACTTGGTTTTCTGGCGTTGGAAAATTTTAGAGTTGTTAGACAAATGCTTTGAACTTTTTGTACTTGAAAAATTTTAGAATTCACTCTAACTTTTAGACATTTTATTTGGCATTTTGTTTGGCATAATTCTTGAATTTGAGAAATTCTAAGATCACAGGTGATTTTAGACATTTCGTCAGAAAATTTTGAGCTTGGAAAATTTCAAAGATGATGCTGACTTGGACATTTTGTTAGACAATTAAATTTTTTTCAACTTAAAAAATTGAATTTTACATTTTTTCAGACTTTTTTGAACTTGGAAAAGTTTTAAGATATCCGAAAATGACGGGGACTTCTTGTTTCACTTTTGATAACTTATGAATTTTAAAATGACGTATCCATGAACCAATATGAGAGTGGGTCTATCTTGAACTTGAATTGGATTTTTTGAATTCAACTCAATCTTTCTAGTCCAAAAATGGGGCATATCTTGAATTTTTTTAGTATAGGATATGCTTTTAGTTTATTTTTCGATAATATTCATTAAATTTTTCATTCATGCAACGAAAAATGACAAAAAGTACCTAAAAGTTGATTTTTTCAGAATTAGAAGGTCAAACGTCATTTTTTTCATTTTTTTCAAGTTCAATAAATCATCTAGGTAACAAAAGACAAAAAATTTGGACAGAATATTTGGAAAAAATTTGAAGAAATTTTCAAAATTTATATGTTCTATCTAAAAAAAATATTCATCAATTTTTTAGTTTAAAATTGAACAAAACTTGAAGAAATTTTTAGAGACTCTTCAAGCGGACATATTGGTAGATGGATATGTCATATGTCTCATCTTTTTTAAATCCAAAAAAATCTGACAAAATGTTTGAAAGTCAAATTTTTAAATTAAAAAAATATCCTAATATAAAAGTCAGCATTATCTCTAAATTTTTCCAACTTCAGAAAGTCAGTGGAAATCTGAAAATGTTTCCAAGTCCAAAAAGGTCTGACAAAATGTCTAAAAGTCATCGTCAAAGAATTGGACGATTAAGATGGGTAAATTGGTAATCAAGATGGACAATTTAAAAAAAACTTGTTTGTCTGACAAAATGTTTAAAATCAGTATTACATCCGAAATTTTTTAAGTTCAAAAAGTCAACGGAAATCGAAAAAATTTTCCAAGTC
>FIZU01065887.1:0-12803 GCA_900064475.1 Pseudococcus longispinus
AAATCGGAGGACCCAAGGTCAAAACATGGCCGAATTGACATGGAATGACCCACAAGGGTTTTGAAAAGTATTTAAATCATATCCAAGTGAAAATTTAAAACTGTTTGCCATTTATCATTTTTCAAATGGGTGTAACTCCTTCAGTAGTGGAGTTAGACAAAATATGTACATAATTCATTTTATAGAATAATAAAAGTCCTATCAAAAAGATTCTGTACATATTTTGCCTATCTCACAAATTAAAGGAGTTATGAATCCTACAAATTTTTAAATCACTGTAGCTCCTTCAATTTTAGAGTTAGGTAAAATATTGCTATAACTGATTTTGTAGAGCTTTGAAAATTCTACAAGAGATTTTTAGACAAATTTTGATTATTCATATCATCAGAGGAATTACGATGTTCTAAAAAAAAGCACCATTATTGGTGAATAACTTCGTTCCTGCGAATCTTGAGATAAGCAAAAGTACATGCACTTGGGTAGTTTGGGTAGCAGTATCGCTGGTTTGAAGGTAATATATCAGCAAACCGAATGAACCGTAACCCGAATTAAAATTATTCAAAAACCGTAATCCGAACCGTAACAAAAAATGGTTTGGGTCGCGGCTCAGAGCCTTCGTACACTTTTCTTTCAAAATTTCCTGTGCTGGAAACAGCAGAGCGATGGGGATTGGAGAAAACAAAATATCAAAAATTCAAAAAACAATTCAAAAACTTTCAAACTTTGAATTAATTTAAATTATTGGTGGCATTGAAAATGCTAAAATTATAATTGGACTGAGCCTTCGCTGATAAGATTTTTTCAAAAAAAATGTCAACATTTTCTCAATTTTTTTGCACTTTGAAATTTAAAAAAAATTTCAAAAAAATTTTAGGGAGTGATATCGCTTACTTTTTTTCAAAATTTTGTGATACCCTTAGGTATAACATTTCTTTTCGAAGCCCAAAAACGACGGGAACAATCTTTAAAAAATTCAAAACTGAAAAAAACTACTCACTTTATGCCTATCTGAGAGGAGGGTGAAAAAATTTTGATTTTTTTTTTGGAACCCACCCCCCTCGTTTGATGTTACCTACTCTATGAAAGAATGATGCAGAAATTTGTTTAGCCCGATCGATTCATATTACCTTGCCCCTCAATGACCATTTTGAAAATTGAACACAACGAGCCCGAGCTCAGTATTATTCCACTGGTGGGAGGGGAGGGGGGTACTGTCAACTTTCGCTGTCGAACTGCCCCTTTTTAAAATTACCTACTCAGTTCTAAACAACATGAAAAGTTGCTTCTTCATTACCCATTTTGAATTATCCAAAACGTAAAATACCATTCAGAAATTTATACCCATTCAAATCGTCAAATTTAGTCAACCGGGCGATTACATAAATTTGATGGGTGGACATCCACTCACCAAACATCCATATTTGGCATTGAGTAAATAAATAAATATTTGTACCATTCCAGGCGAAGGAAGAAAACGTAACCAAATCTCGGTCGGATCCTGCAGCGAAGTCTCATTCCCAGGAAAAGTAACCGATGCCGATACCAGACTTCTAAATGCTTCGATTCAAGCTCCCAGCGGCCTTGAGGAACCATGTTTTTTGAAAAAATTACCCAGTGGAAATTTAGGTACGATAATAATTCACGTTTATCAGCGACTATTCGTATAGTAACTTCGTACAGCTGTTCAAACACATCATAAATTCAATATTAATTACCGCACGGTTAAAAATTACATTCAACGTTTAGGTATCTCATTTACTCCTCGTGAAATTGGAGAGCACGTAGTATCAGTGAAAAGAATGGGTAAACATATAACCAATTCACCTTTCAAAATCAAAGTCGGTGATAAAGAAGTCGGTGATGCTAAGAAAGTCAAAGTATCCGGAGGAGCACTTAAAGAAGGAAAAACTCATGTCGAAAATTACTTCAATGTTGATACCAGAAACGCAGGTAACACGTTGTTTTATTCTTCCACCATAATTTCGAATTTTAAAACACGATCGATAACGTGAATTATTCCAATGTGTCAAGGTTTCGGAGGTTTATCTCTATCGATCGAAGGTCCCAGCAAAGCTGAAATCCAATGTAAAGATAACGAAGACGGTACGTTGAAAATATCGTACAAACCGACCGAACCAGGATACTACATCGTTAACTTGAAATTCGCTGATCACCATGTCGAAGGATCTCCTTTTACTGTCAAGGTTACCGGCGAAGGTAGCAATAGACAAAGAGAGAAGATTGAGAAACACAGAGAAGCTGTACCCATCACCGAAGTTGGTAGTCAATGCAAGCTTACTTTTAAAATGCCAGGTTAGTCGAACGATACCAAAAGAAATCCAAACCAATTACAAAACCTGGAAACAATAATAAAACCTTTTTCCATCTTCGGTACAGGAATAACAACGTTAGATTTAATGGCATCCGTTGCTTCACCTGCTGGAGTCACCGAAGATGCTGAAATCAACGAAGTCGAAGATGGTCTCTATGCTGTGCATTTCGTTCCCAAGGAACTCGGAGTGCATACAGTATCAGTCAAATACAAGGATATCCATATTCCTGGTAAAATACACGATCTCCTGGAAGCATTAAAAATAAAACATCGCTAATTGTTTTTCTGATTTATTCAGGTTCGCCATTCCAGTTCACTGTCGGTCCATTAAGGGATGGTGGCGCCCACCGAGTCCACGCCGGTGGCCCTGGATTAGAACGAGGTGAACAAGGTCAACCATGCGAGTTCAATGTCTGGACCCGCGAGGCTGGAGCTGGTTCATTGGCCATCTCCGTTGAAGGACCGAGCAAAGCTGAAATTGACTTCAAGGATCGTAAAGATGGATCTTGTTACGTTAGTTATGTAGTATCTGAACCTGGTAAGTACTTCAATCCTGTAATCCTGTATTTGTTGTATTCTACGCAATCATTCTTACAAATCGTTTCTTCGTTTACAGGCGAATACCGAGTTGGAATCAAATTCAACGACCAGCACATTCCAGATTCACCGTATAAATTATTCATTTCTCCGGCTTTGGGAGATGCTCATAAATTAGAAGTAGCTCAGTTTCCTGCCGGTGCTGTGCAAGCTGATTCGCCATCTCACTTCTTAGTGCATAAAAATGGAGCCAAAGGAGAACTCGACGGAAGGGTAATTCAATCATCGATATGCAATCACCTTGAATACAAAATATCATATTAACCGATTCATTTTATTCTTCAGTTGATTTCTCCCTCCGGAATCGAAGACGACTGTTTCATTCAATCGATCGACTCTGATACATTCTCAGTCAGATTCATGCCTAGAGAAAACGGTGTTCACAATATTCACATTAAATTCAACGGCGTTCACATTCCCGGCTCTCCATTTAGAATAAAAGTTGGTAAAGATGACGCTGATCCAGCTGCTGTACATGCCCATGGTAACGGATTAGGAGAAGTAAAAACAGGTAACATTAATCAACCAATTTGGTAACGTTTTATCATTCAAAGTGAATCACTTCTAACGAAATTCAACTAACCAATTCCAGGACACAAAACCGATTTCTTAGTAGATACTTGTAACGCCGGAGCTGGAACTTTGGCTGTAACTATCGATGGCCCAAGTAAAGTATCGATGGACTGTACCGAAGTCGAAGAAGGTTATAAAGTTCGATACACACCTCTCGTACCCGGAGATTACTACATAAGTCTTAAATATAACGGATATCACATCGTCGGATCGCCATTCAAAGTGAAATGTATAGGTACGTAAACAATCATCCGCAATAATGGGTTCCCAAGACACTGTCCCGAATCCACTTTCCCAAATACCAATTCCCCGAATTCTTTTTTCACGAATCTATTTTCCCGAATGTTTTAAATCCTGAAAAAAATTCAAAAATTTTATAAAGATACCTATTTTTAGGTTTAAATCCAGCTAGTAAAAGTAAAATTTTAATAGCACACGTATAGCAAAAGGTCACATATGCTGACATGGGTTGCAGAAACCAAAATGTGAGACATGCACCCTATTTTGCTATACTACTTCCACTGTGCTCACGTAGCAAAAGACAGCGCATGCCACCATAACTGCTTCTTTGGGTGCACAAAAGCCGAAAGTGGGACATGCAACCCATTTTATTTTGCTACTACTTTCGCACCATAGCGAAAATGGTAGCGGATGAGTGCATGTTTCTAGCTGGGAAATGATAGAAGCACAAAGATAAAACTACACAGTAATGAAAATTTGAAGAAAAAATAGGGGAGGGCTCAAACTCTCGTATTTGGCTAGTAGTACGCTATCCATAAAGGGAAACTGAGATGAGCCTTCTCCTATTTTTTCTCCAAACTTTCATTTCTTCTCAAAGCGATCATATTCAGTCATTCAATTAGTCATCCCGAAACTGAAATGGGAGATGGTTCATTTGGGTCGGTAGAGGGCGCAGACTAATTCTTTTTTGGAGAATTTTTTGTGAGTGATACAATTCCGTCATCAACTGGCTGTATTTGAAAACCCCCCTGGTGTTTGAGAAAAAGGATTTGGGAAAACAGATTTTGGAGTTGGGTGTTCGGGGAATTGGTATTCGGAAAAAACACCTTTCGGGCAAATGGATTTGGGACGGTGTCCTGGAATCCAAATAATGGTCATTTCAACAAGTTTATCATTATTATCGATACTTCGTTCGCAGGAGATAATCTGGCTGAAATCGGTGCTCAAGAAACATCATCTGTAATCGTCGAAACAGTACATAAAACATCCAAACCCAAAGTTACCGGACCCCAATTACCACATTTCAAATCAGACGCCAGCAGAGTGACTTGCAAAGGAGTCGGTCTGAAGAAAGCTTACCTCCAGAAACAGAATCAATTCACAGTTCAAGCATCCGATGCTGGTACATTTCGTATTATTTGTAAAAACTTCAGAAATATTTTACCTACTTACGAATTTAACACGTGGTTTTTTCAACTCACCAGGTAACAACATCTTATTCGTTGGATTATACGGACCTAAAGGACCATGCGAAGAAGTATTCATCAAACATACCGGCCGAAATAATTACAATGTTAATTACATGTGTCGCGAACGAGGAGAATACATTATTTTCGTGAAATGGGGCGAAGACCATATTCCAGGATCACCGTTCCGCGTCGAAGTCTAATCAAAACGTCCACATTGTTTACATACGTTTATTTACCTATTACGTCACGAAGACAAGCGTCGTAAAATTTTCATTTCAAGTGTTACCCAAACTGCCAGATTTTGATGCTTAATTAGTAGTGTTGTAGAGACGTGCTCCTTTATTACACATTCGCACGAGACCGGATCTAATAAAGGAGATCGAAAATCTGGTTTTAAATTTATTTATTTATCTACTTTTTTCGAATTATTAAAATATTAAATTCAATACGTTGACCTACCCTACATGTTTTATTTATTTATTACGTACACGATGCTATTTTTTGTACTGATTTTAAACTTAAATTATGCTTATGATAGAGCTTCCTCTTTTACAAAAAATTTTCCCAATTTTATCAAGTATTGACCCCGTGTACCTACCCGAATTTTGTATTGTTAAAATTATTTAATCGTGTTATATTTCTTTTTTTCTTTTTTTGACAGTTTTTATTTATTCTAGTGTAATGTACGAATTTGAATTAAATTATTTGTTTTATTTACAAAACGTGAATGTTGTTTTATTTATCATGAGAACATCCATTTTTTTTGTTCTTGCCAGTAGTAGATCAAGTTCATCAAAAATGCAAAAGAACAATATGAATTTTTCAAAATGAAATGTGTTTGTAATTTCTGCTTCAGTTTAAATGAGCTTCCCCATTGATGCTATGATTGTTCACAAGTGTTCAGTCAACACCTATTCTGCTATTTTATACCAACTGCTCATTAGATGTTGGAAAAAACCTAAGCAATTCCTTTTATTCTTATGACTAAACATTTTTTAGTCGTACTCCATACATTTACATACCTACCTACCTACTTATTCGTTAATTTATTTGTTTACTTATTAATGAAAACAAAAGAATGCTGATACCAATACCTAGGTAGATACTCATGTATTCTCATTTTTTTTTTGGTAGGTAAAAGTTTGGTTATGGGTTTGCAAAAAAAAATTCACAATTTTCTGTATCTACACCATGCAAATTATGGTCTAAACAGACGTATGCAGCACACAGATGGTTCATTTGCTCAATTTATTTTGATGCTTTGCAATTTACTACGAAGCTAAAAATAGAAAATATATTTATGCTTGACATCGAAGGTACTATATTTATAGGTACCTACCTAAGTATACCAAGTTCTGATTCAATGACGAAAAAACCACAAGTTTTGTGTAAAAAGTTGCTCACATGAGAAGTATATTGCTACTGTTGGTTTTGTGCTCCGTTTGCCAGGTAAGTTCGCATCATTTATTCTATCTATTGTTGATTTTCAAATATAAGTAGATACCAATTGAATATTAATTTACGATTTAACCACGCATAGGCGCCTGAAACGCCTCAAGAAAGCACTTCGGATTTCAACCTGATAGATTGTAATGAGGAAAATTCTACAGAATCTGGAAACTGGAAAATAGCGAATTGGGTCGTCAACAAAAGTCGAGACCTCTTGTTTGGTAAAGAACGATGCATTTGTTGCTGCCCACCTCAAAATGAAATTTCCATCACGGCTGTTCGAGAGGTTCCCTCCAGCAATGAAAATAAATCAGCTGTTTGTAAGGCATGTCACAAAGGAGTAAAATTTGCAGAAAAATATTTGATTGTGTCAGGTTGTACATGCTGGACCATATTCACTGGTTTTGGTAAAAATCTCAAAGAGTTATTTTTAGGGTGTTTCGGATACGTAATAAGTAAATGTGACAATGCAATTAGTCGTTGTCGTCGTTTGTAAATATATCAATATCTTTCATGATTTTGTAATTTTTTACGGCAACGGTCATTATAGATGGCAGGTACCTAATCTCGTATATTTTTCAAAACCCTACTACGTACCTATTGGTTGAAATACTGTTTCAAATCAAAAATAAACCTTTGATTTGGCATCGGCATCTTCAAAAACCTTGAAATCGATATGTATGACAATATTTTATCACATTTTTAAACAACCCCCTACCCAACCCCTTCCCTTTTTATTTGAAAAAATTCTATCAATATTTCAACACGCATAGTGCTGCAAGTTGACGGTTTTTAATCTGATATTCGAAACCAATCAACGAAAAATTACAGGTTACTGCTCAATATTACCAACACAGGGTTGAAATGTAATATTTGGTGGGTAGAGGGGGGAGGGGGTCGAAAAGTGATAAAAATCCTTCATGCATATCGATTTCAAGGTTTTCGGATGCGCTGAGTTCAAAAATAACGTTTGTTTCATGATTAGAAGAATCATATCGCACATGGAGTAATAATGTTGTATTAAAAAAAAACAAATTTTTGGAAAATGGCGATTGAAGAAATTCTTATTTTTCGAACGTTATTTTGGGCACAATCGTTTCACCATTTCAGGTTATCAAACACATTTTTAAAAACCTCAAAGGCTCAACTTTCCAAAAATATGAATATTTTTACTCGATATTATTTTTGTTTCTTCAATATTCAACTTTGATAAAACCATTTTGAAAAACATATTGGAAATTTTCTTTGTTATGAGTTATATGTAATATCGACTTGAAACTTTTAACATTTTCACTACCTATTTCAGCACCTTTTTTCGAATATTTAGACTTTCTACTGATTTTCGCGGTTTCTGAATTTGTTTCCGCGGTTGTTTGAAGCTTCACTGAAAACATATTCCCCCGTGGTGGGGGTTAGGGGTGGATCAAAAATTCTAAATTTTCTAATGCTATCGAGTGAGGTACCAAAATGTATGTTTTTTGACCTCTCGAGTCTGTTTCTGATGTTATTTCACCAAAAAAACAAGAGGTACTCTAAGGGAGTGAGGGTGGAGATCGACTCAGAATTTTGGAAAATTTTAAGTTGGATATTAATGTGCTGGTACAGTTTTTTGGCCCTTCAATCCATTTCCAATGAAATAAATTTGGACTGAAATTCCAAAATGTCCCGGAAATATGGAAAGGAAGGGGGTGGACCAAAAAACAAAAGTTTTTGACATCAAGAGTATGATATAAAAATGTACCTATGTTTTTTTGACCTCTCGATTCTTGAGTTCGTTTCTGACGTTATTTTACCAAAAAAAAGTACTCTAAAGGGATGGGGGTAGAACTCGACTCAAAATTTTGGAAAATTTCAATTTGGATAAATTTCAATTTGGATGTCGCTGTGTGGGTAGGTATGATTTTTTACCTTTGAAATTTATTTCTGAAGTGGAAATTTTGGACTAAAATCACAAAGTGTATTGGATAGTTGGGGTGGAGGGAGAGTTGATACTATTAAATCAAAATTTTGCCTGAGGTGTCATAGCCTTCGAAGGTCATAGCAGATTTACATGACGCGACGGTGGTACCAACGTTGGCAGTTCTCACCAAATCATAATATGATGTTGTCTAATAATCAAACTTCAGATTCTTTCAAATACGACTTTTATAGCTCAATTTGGGAATGAGATATTCGCTTTGTTTACAATAACCCCAAATCACTTTATTGGTTTTTACAACCACGACGAAGGCTCATTATGAAGTACCTAGACATACTCGAATGCTTGTAAAAATTACATTAAAAGTTATGGAAACAATCAAATGAGTTAATCAGAAAATACCTAGATTACCTGCTGATCTTAGTATGACGTCAGAGCCTCAGAGAGTGCAGTAAGAATATGTACAAGATTCGTTAAGTGGTTATAATTTTTTACAAAAAGTAGCTCTTTCGCACGATTTATTGGAAGTCGTTACAATTTTTTGTGAAAGCGCACAAAAATATACGCTGGTATGCTTCAAAGTGGACAGACTGTATTATTTCAGCATTTGATTGACGAATACGGCCTTCATAATCGACCAGAACGGCTCCTCGAGCTGCTCCATCTACTACAGCTTCGACATACGTTTTGAGCGATTTTTTAACAAATTTATCCCCTAGCAACATGGCAGTGGCAGCCATAGCATCTACAGGAATGTACGAAGGTTTTTTCAAAGCTTGCGACTCAATCCCATTGAGAAATCTTGCAGCTTTCGAATCATTATCGTTGAGAGCATTTTGTCGCCATTCCTACATGAAAATTTTTTTCAAATGCTTAAAATTACAAAATAATAGGTACCTACGATAATGCAGTAAAAATTATTTCGTATTTTGAGTACGTACATGGCTATATTTCGAATTTACAGCTGTTTCCCAAGGAAATAAGCTCAGTTCCGAGCTGTTGGTAGAACTTAATAAAATGTAGTTCGATTCGGGATCAGCAGCAAAATTACACTCGACCCCTGGTCTGATATTACCCACACCAGCCACGCTCGAACCCATCACGTAGAAATGCTTGACGCGGTCGAAGAACCCCCTATCTATGGAGCCGGCCAAAGCAACATTCGTAGTCGGACCGAGCATTAGGATATTCAAATTACCTTCGTGTGTTTTCGATAACTCGATCATTGCGACTGATGCTGGCATCGAGTAATCCACCTTGGCGAGGATTTCATCGTCAAATTTGTAATCTCCAAATCCGTCTTTGCCGAAGTAAAAACTTGAGTCTTCTTCATATGCATGTAATAGTGATCTCGTTGCTCCGGCGTAAATTGCAATCTATGTAAGTATAAGTTCAGAAGAGAAGTGCTGATTGCTGAATCAAAAAATTTGAACAATAAACAGTGCAAAAATATCAGGAGAGGGCTCAAAAATTTTGTGTTTGTGTGAGATCATAATTTCTGTATAGGGTGTCCCTATAGTAGTGCACCGCCTTCAAACCAGAGATGCAGCTACCCAAACTACTCGAGTATATGCATATTTGCCTACCCTAGGATTAGGAAGGTGCAAACAGTAGTCCGGTACATGTTTCAAAACGTCTTAACTCCACTTAAAATGTTAATAGGCAATTTTTTTTTAGAACTTTCTTGTAGCACTTTTTAAGCTCTACAAAATGAGTTATATTCATGTTTTGCCTAACTCCAAAATTGAAGGAGCTACATTGATTTTAAAGTTTGTATGCTTCATAACTCCTTCAATTTTTAGGCAATGCAAATTTTTGTACGAATCATATTGGTCGAGCTTTTTGAGCTCTACAAAATGAGCTAGGATTTGAAGGGGAGAGTTATGCATTGGCCCTGGTAGATGATTCAAAACGTCGTAACTCCGATGATAGTATAGATTGGTAATTTTTTTCGAAACTTTCTTGTAGTACTTTTTAAGCTGTACAAATTAAGTTATATTCATGTTTTGCCTAACTCTGAAATTGAAGGAGCTACAATGATTTGAAAATTTATAGGCTTCATAACTCCTTCAATTTTCATGTTAGGCAAAATTTGGTAAGATTCTTTTTTGTTGAGCTTTTTAAGCTCTACAGAATCAGCTAATCATTTTTTGTCCAACTCCAAAATTGGAAACATGAGGGACCATTTTGAGAAATTTTTGAAAAGAGAAAATTAAATTTTATGAAAAAATTCCACTTTCCATCTTTTTAATGGTTGTAGCTCCTTCAATTTCAGAGTTATACAAAAAATTATTAGATCATTTTGTAGAGCTCAAAAAGGCCAACAAAAATGATTCTTACAAAATTTTTCCCAACTTGAAAATTGAAGGGGTTATGAAGCCTACAAATTTTCAAATCATTGTAGCTCCTTCAATTTCAGAATTATGCAAAACATGAATATGACTCATTTTGTAGAACTTGAAAAGGTTCACAAGAAAATTTCAAAAAAATTGCCTATCTGTATTATCAGCGGAGTTACGACGTTTTGAAACATCTACCAGGTCTAATGCATAACTTTGCCTTTTCAAATCCTGTGGTCGGCAACCATACAAACACTCATGTAGTTTGGGTAGCTGCATTTCTGGCTTGAAGGCGGTGCACCATTACCGGCACACCCTGTATGAACGAATTTTTCGTTTCAAGTTGAATGTGTTGTATACCTAAACTCGTAGGCAAACATAAATTATGATAAGTTCCACTTCGTATCTTTTTCATTCTATTTTTCATGATACTCCATATTTTTAAATATTTAATAGCGATGAAATTTTGGACTCCAACGTTGAATAATCAGACATTTTGGCAGTTCTCTTCCATCCCTTCCCTGGTACACATTTTCTTCAGGTTATATCCCTTTTTTAGATAAAAATTCTCCCATGTGAACTATTTATTGTTAAACTTAAAGCATTGCTATCAGCTGAAATTTGAACCAAGTTTTGCCTTCTTTCCTGATTTATACCACTTACTCATATTTATTATACAAGAATCTTACATCCGATCGATTAGCAACAGTCAGCGTTTTCCTAACATTCATCTCCACCTGTTTTTCATTCGTATTGCCGTATGAACAGGTTATCGCGACTACCTCGTACAAGCATTGGCCCAAATTCTTTTGAGCCTCCAATACCAGTAGTATGGCGACAGCATCGTCCACTCCAGCATCCGTGTCTATTATCAGTTTTTCCGTGCACCTAATGCGAACCATTAATTATTTAAGTTAACACTAATGGCTGTATCAACTATTTACAAAACAGGATATATTACTTGTGTTTATTGACAATTACAGTTGCTACAGCTACTGCAATTGAAATCGTCATCGCCACAGAAACTAATACGAACGCACGATATACTATTTTCCACTTTTTCAACATTTTAGTGTAGGTACCTACTTGAATGAGTTGCAAAGTAATACTATATAAGTAATTCGTTTCAGATTATTATATTACTCGAAATTTAATGTAGTTGTTATCTAATTGATTAATCGTAATCCTAAATTTTTCAATGGTTTACTCAGTGGACGGTAATTAATATCGAATGATACTTATTAAATGTGATAAGATAAAATCTTGGATTGTTTTTACAACCTTTTTCTTCAGCGGAAGAGGGAAGTTTTCAATACCAAACTGAGTATCGTCAAGTCCGATGCCCTTGGATTACCCATTTTCAATTTTTTTTTCTTCAAATTTTGCAAAAAAGTACTTAACTAACGAGTAGAATTGGTGGGTGACGAGTTGAAATTTAGGCGACTGATCCCAAATGAGCAGTCAGATTTCAGATATATGCATTATTTCTCGAGATATTGGCGTTTTGTTTTCATTAATTGATATTTATTAAATTGCCTATCGTCAGTTTGAAGGGGCAAAGTTCAGATATCAAAAATTGACGGTTTTTCGAATTTTTTATGTAATTTTCGACTAATTTGAGGTCACTAATCACGAATTTCACATTCGTCTTGCAAGATTTACGCGACCGATCGAAAAACTGATCACAAATTCGTATTCAGCGAGTTCAAATACCCCCCACCCCTCTCCCCTAGACACCACAAACACTCATTTTTGACGATTTTTTCCACCTCGTGATCAAAAATGATCAATTTGCACACTTTTTTGAAAATCTCGTCCTATTGCGCTCAAACTGGTGCAAACGGATAGATTTGAGGTCACTGATCACGAATATGCCCTTGGTTTCAAAATTTGAGCATTATTTCGCGAAATAGTGGCATTTTCATTTTCATGATTTGGTGTTAGTTGAATTGCCTATTGGCAGTTTCCAAGGCGAAGTGAAATATTCAAAAGTTGACGTATTTTCATGTTTTTTATGTCGTTTTCAACTAATTCGAGATCGCTGATCACGAATCTGGCATTATTGACATGGATATGTCTAATGGCTGGGGTCAATTCTAAAAAAGTGTCCATTTTTTTTGTCCAAATTTTTTGTCCAAATATTCTGTCCAAATTTTTTGTCCACG
>FIZU01065914.1:0-10884 GCA_900064475.1 Pseudococcus longispinus
GAGGGAGGAAGGAGTGGACTTTTTTCAAATGTCAAACTGCCAAAATGTAGCTGAAGAGTTGCTCTTTCAAATGAGACAAAGAGCAATATTGTAGAATTTTTTTTCGTTGAGGTATATCAAACTAAACTTTCAAACGCGATTTACTCAAAACGAAATTTTCGCGCGAAGGCCCTTGTTCCGCCCCCGCCCTCAATTGTATTTTTTTTCAGTTCATTTCTTTGATCTTTCTTGAGAGAGAATGCCTTTTCGCCTTTTAAAGTTCCGCAGCCACTTCATTTACTTTGAGAATTTTTGTTTTTCAAAATAATTTTTGCTTAAATGTGCCTCAAAAATTTATGAAGTTATTTCTTCTGTTTAAGAGAAATTCAATTTCATTATGATAGATATGATATGACTTATGAGAAGCAGTCAGGAAAATTTTTGTGTTACAAAATTTTGTTACCCTCTGAATTAATTTTTGGACTTGAAAATTTTTAGATTGTAAAAGTGGTTAAAAGATTGTAAAAATTGTTAAAATTTTCGTAATTATTTGAAATAATGATTAAATCGGACAACAAATACTGAAATTTATGAAACATGCTGTTGAAATTACTGAAAATTTCACCAAAATCAGCGCAAATATTGCAAAAATTGGTAAAAACTAGGAAATTCGTTGAAATTGTCGTAAAAATTATTGAAATTGTCATGAAAATTGGTGAAAATATCATAGAAACAGACATAAAATCTTGAAAAATGTTAGTTTCGTAAAATTTGTTGACATTTTCTTTAAAATCATTTGGAATATTAAAAAAAAAAAAAAAAAAAAAAAAAAATCATCAAAAATGTAATAATTATCCACATTTTTTCAAAAAAATAGTAAAAATATTATATAGACGATCAAAAAAATCAAGAAATTCGTTGAAAATATCCTAAAAAAAAAAGGTAGAATTTTCACTACATTTTTCAAAATTTCGATAATTTTTACCAATTTTGAGTTAATTTTACTAATTTTTATGAAAAATTATGAGTATTGCAACTATTTTTATGGCACGATACTTCAATCACTTTTACAACAGTTTTCGCTGATTTTTAGGGATATTTTTACACTTTGATTCGAGATTTTCCATACATTTTTTTTGTGATTTTTTTTACCTTTTTAACGAAGTTCGTACTGATTTCTATGTAAATTTCACAAGATTCAATTGATTTTTTCATGATGTTTTGACCGTTTTTACAATATTTTAAATGATTTTTATGGAAATTTCAACAATTCTAACGACATTTCAACAATTTTAATTATTTTTTTGATAGTTTTAACAATTTTTGTTACAGATTTTGTAAAAATTTTGAATGCAATTTCTACATCATTTTTGACAATTTTTATGATTTTTGAGACATTTTTACCATCTTTTTAAATGATTTTTATAAAAATCTGAACGATTTTTGTCATCCATTTATTATTTTTTTGACTTTTTTGGCGATATATCTAAAGGTTTCCATGAAAATTTCAATAATTTTTACAATATTTTCAACAATTTTCATGATTTTTTGACTATTTTTACCATATTTTTTTCACTTTTATGGAAATTTTCAACGTTCTTATGAAATTCAAACCTATTTTACAACATTTCTAGTAACTTTTACTGAATTTTGTTTCCTGATTGGTGACTAAATTGACGGAAATTGAACCTCAGAAATTCAGCAGGCATTTAGGATGATCTTCAATTTTACGAAAAAAAAGAATTCGTCTTATCAATATTTTTACATGGATAGGCCTATGTCTTATGACTGAGTGCCAGGAAAATTTTTACATCAGAAATCTTGTTTGGTATTCTGGAATCTGGATGACTTTATGGACTAAAAAAATTTCTGAGATTAGCTCAAGTCCGGTGGCTTTTTGGATTTTTCCTCAATTTTTCGCTCAGAATGTGTTTCAAAGAATTAACCAGTCATTTTTTAATTTTATTGATTTTTTTTTGGTCATTTTACTCGAAATTTTTATTGTTTCAAGTATTTATTTCTATATTTGTCGCCTAAAAAAAATTTTGGCCCGCCAAAAAATAGGCAACACAAATTTTAAAAATTTTAAAATCCATCTTAACCTTCGAATAAAGCTCACAAATGTTGAGAAAAAGTGAAGTTGAGCTTTCGCAGGTTCATTCAAGTTCGGAAATCGCGTGTCAAGCTGTGTCAGTCATTTTGACACAGCATGACACAATGTTTGAGGCGTGTCAGGCACACTGACACAAACTGATACGCTCTCTGGACTTTGCTCGCTGTATTAGGTCTTTAAAAGCTTCATATGAGCTTTCATACCACTCCGCACCCCTTCTGAAAGTTTGAAAGCTTCAAAGTAGGGCTTTTGCAACTTACGCTGGCTTCGAGTGACATGCTCATCGATCACCCAGTAAGCATTAGTCAAGCAAAGTCATGTTTTTGCCCAAAGCTTGGTTTTTTTGAGCTTTGGTGGGCTGGGAAAGCTCTCAGAAAGTGAGAAAAGGCCAAAAAAACTTTTTCAGATCGATTCGAGTCCAAAAATGGTGTGTCAGACTGTGTCAATCACTCTGAAGCAGTTTCAACACGATGTGAAGCTATGTCAGACACTTTGACACAGCCTGACATCATGTTAGATGTGTGGCAGGTACACTAACACAAGTCTACAGGCTCTTTACACGCTATAATAAGACTGCAAAAGCTCCATACCACCCTGCTTCTGGGACTACTCAACTGTCATGTATTTTTAAAAAAAGCTTTCAACATTTTACTCATATTTTAAGGGAAAATCCAAATCTTAATTTTTCCATATGATTTTTTGAAATCCGATTAGTGTCAAAAGAAAACAGAACAGTGGGAAAAATCAACTTTGATTTATCAGAAATTAAAGCGGTAAAAAAATTTTTCTTCCTGACTCATGATTCTAAAAAAAAATACAAATAATAAATAAAAATCCTGATTTAGATATATTCGCGAAAGTCAATCTCTATAGGTTCTCTTTTGCGTCTCTATTTCAATTCTTAAAAATTGATGAAATTATTTTTTAATGTTTTCTATTTTTCATTGTTGTTCGGCTAACTTTTATATACTACTTGTATACAAATCTGGTTTTCTAATATACCCTTCTTGTATTGAAAAAGATAATCATTTTTATGGCACAAATGGATTTTTAAACAACATTAAAGCGATTCTGCGAATAAACATTTTCAGCATCGCGCCATCTAAATGGAACAGACCGGCTGATGAAAAGTTCATTCGTTGAGAAACGATGGAAGAAAAATTTCGTTTTAAATCAATGAACTGTGAAATCAATCGGTTATAATGATTTATGATAACATTTGGTGTAACGCGATTATACTGGCGAACACATTGTCAATGAAAATAACAACTAGCTGGTGTTGGTGTTTATAATAATGATATTTCGGTGTTGCGTTGCGAAAAGCCGATTATATTTCACACCTTATGTTATCGTATTTCACCTCCTCACTTTTTACCATCGTCTCTCATCCCTCGCATTCGAAAAACCCCCACAGTACTCGGCAATTTTTCGAAATTTGAAATAGGGGAAAAAATCAAAAATCAATTCGTATCGTAAAAAGTACCTATCTGCGAGTTGGAAAAATGGCGAAAAAGAGAAAGCGCGAGAAAGAACGAAATAATCGTATTTTTACCAGTCGAACTAGCGATTTCGGGGTACGAAATTCGAATAAGGGGAAAACGACTACGCCGAGTGAATAAAGAGGAGCGCAAAAAGTGCAACCTGTTATGTTAATTTTCCATTTCACACACCCTAACGCAAGTTGGGCTGACGAGTACGCTGGTAATATCGCGACCCCTTGTTCGCTACATTATATATCATTTCCATTTGATTAACTGCACTCTATTTTTATAAAACTCTTCTTCCTGCCGCCGATTTAACGAAATCTCGGATTCAGTGAAACGCCAAATGATGATGACTCAATGATTGTGTGCGCCTTTCTTCGGGGATATGTCTGGGTGTAACAGAAGGCCCGAAATGTCGTCGATTTCCGATACATTAGGCACGTTTTCGTGTTTTTTTTTTCGCTTTTTTGTGTCGCCTCGATCGACATACGGGGTGTTTCGGTGGTCGAGAAGTAGCGTTGTGTGGAGTGAAAAATGCAGGTTGAGTTTTCAAGATTTGGGCGTAATTAAGATTAAACGAAAAATTTCCCAGTTCGAATAAAGTACCCGGATGTATTTTGACGAATTGAAATTGCCAAGGTAGTAGGTATTCGAAGCAATAAAAAATACCTTGCGAATGGAAAAGAGGGGACGAGCAGCGAATATACGATAGCGAATTTGTGTCGGTTTTACATGAAACCCCGGCGCTTGGCGCTCGATCCGGTTGTTATTTTAATGATCTGTCATTATATAGTTATTTTAGTGGAGCAGATTGCACGAAAAAGAGAGAAAGTAACAAAACAAAAGTGGTGAACTTTAAGAGAAGTGCACCCTAGGGACTCGAGACCTCTCTTTTCTTGTTGCCGAGCTTGGCAGCTTTTATTACAAGTCCGCGCTAACTTCTATTTTATTGTTGCGAATAAAATTAATCCTGGCACAGAAGTTACAACATTTGTTCTTCTTTCGCCTTAAACTTATTATAACTTTAATAGAGTTTTAGACGGTGAACAAACGACTTGGCTTGCGAAAATACACCTTTATTCTCGCGAAGTCTTCCGTATATACTGTGAGATGCGGTTTCATAAAAAAAATTTATTTAACGTTTTCACGCGCCAAGATATTGGAAAAATTATCCCTTATTTCCCAGAAGACCGCCAACTTTGTATTTTCTCAACAAAACTTGGATATAATTAGATCCGTGAGAAGCTAAATCATGCAACAGTTACAGCAGAGAGAGAGAGAGAGAGAGATGAAAAAAGAAAGAAAAGCTGTAACGTGCATCTACATACGTTGTTCATATGCAGAAATACCCTTTGATAACATATTCGAGCGTAATAAGAGTTTGCGTGTGTATTCTTTTATTAGCGCAATGAAAACATCACCCTTAATCTGGACCCTTAACACCCTCGTAAAATTTTCATCTTTCCCTCGATGATACCGTAATAAAGTACTTAGACCCATAACGTCGCCATTAGTCAACCAAAGGGAACGATAATTTTGTTTTGGTACGTATATAAGCCATGTTGACGAGTACCACTTTAAATAATCTTATTTTACGCGTACCCTAAGCTCGTCAGTCGTCGTTCATTATTGCCCGCAAATTCTACGCGAATAAGCTCGCTGTGTTGTCGGTCTAAAAACTTATGTTTTATGTTTGCTGCAGTATAGGCTAGGCTTATTTTCGACGTTGTTTTTTTTTTGAGTGAGGAGAGAAAATAGTGATAGGGTTGTTTCTTTGACGTTGCGAATGGCTTCGAAAATGATCATAGAGGTGTTCAACTTACCTATTGATGGAAGATACACTAGGTACGTTGTCTTGAGAGCAGATGCCTTCGGCTAATAATCTGTCGCGGATTTCCCAAGCAAACATGGTCGGATTTTCGCGTTTGTAACTTGCTATGGCGTCGACGACCGGGGCAGTCGCGACTTTTGGTTTACTACCACCGATTACACCAGCTTTGAAGCTGCCAGTTTCGTAATATCTGTAAAAATAAGATGATTGTAGGGTTATTAGAGGAGTAATTGGTAAATTATATTTGTGGATTGTTACAAGGTATATTTATTATTGTGATTTTTTATTTCAGGTTTATACAAAAATTGAAGTACGATTTACGTCGGATCCATTAGTGCAGTATCGTCAACTAGGTGAGATATTTGAAACACGTTTTTGAGGGTTTTTTTGTGTTTTTATGTTGAATTGATTCATAATGAAGTAACCATGATATGGTTGAAAATGTTCAAAGGAAAACAAGATATTTTTAATTTTTTTTAGAAAGAATAATTGAATAATCGATTGTCGATTAATCTGAAATATGAATGATCGATTTTATGGAACAGGATGGGAAAGAAAGAGTGAACTAGTTCCTGGTTTTACTTTCAGAATCAAAAATATTTGAAAAATATGAATTTTAATTTAATTTTATGTTTATTAACAAATATCAAAATCATATAACTTAATTAATTTTAATAAATAGATGTATTTCATTCTGTTCGTTATGGAATGACAATGACATTCTATTCGAATTCAAGCTAAATGGAACGATCCTAGTGACAACAATAATAACTATCAAATACTATTCGCTGATTGGTCTACAGAAAATATAGCGTTCATTGATTGGTGAGAAATCCTTGAACAAAAAGATGAAAATGAAGAAAAAGTGATTGCAATAGGGTTTTTCGCTCTTTGAGCAAAATTGACCTAAAAACTGTAAAAACTGCCAGCAAACTGGTTGCAAACTACTTTTCTAGTTTCACGCTTCTACTCCCTCCCCCCAAATTTTTTAAAATTGTGAGCAGGCCTAAACCTGTTGAAATTTCATAAAAATGATGTCAAAATAACGCGAAAGTCATTGAAACACCATTAGAACTGTCTAAAACATTGAAAAAAAATCCTCAAAATCTTTATAAAATTTTTTCAAACTCCGAGTAAAATTGTTGAAATTTTAAGTATTGTACGGAATATCGAAAAAAATCGCTCAAAATATCGTAGGCCTCGAAAAAAAAGAGTGTACTTTTGGAAAATTTTCACGGCTATTTAATGAAATGAGGACAGCGTTTTGAGACAAATACTTGATATTTTCAGTGACCAAAAACTTCATTTTTCAATGTTTTCGTTTGCAACATTCAAAATTTTTCATAAAAATCACTAATTATGATCCAAAAATTATGAAAAGTTTGGAAAATGTGAAAATAATAGTAGTTTTCATGAAACTTTTTCATATTTCAAAAAATTTTAATGAAGATTTTTTACAATTTTTTTTAGAAATTTTCGACGGTTTTGATGATTTTTTTAGGCCATTTTTATGATATTTCTATCGATTTTTATGACAATTCTGAGAGTTCGTATATTTTCAACGATTGTCACAATTTTTGGACCGTGTTATCGATATTTTTGCCGATTTTTGTCAACATTTTGATAATTCTAGCCACGTTTTTGACGATTTTGATCGTTTTTTTCATATTTTGAATGATTTTTATGGAAATTTTAAGCTTTTTTTCGGGATTTTGGACATTGTGATTTTGCAGCCATTTCTACGAAACATTCGCCGCAACTTTCAATCAATTTTATCATATTTTCAACAATATTTACCCTGATTTCAGCATAGGATGTGCTTTTGCGATTACCAAACCCGCAAAAAAAGACACAAAATTCCGACATGTTGACTTTTAGGCATTTTGTCTGACTTTTTTGGGCCTAGAAAAATTTTCAGATTTCCAGTGACTTTTTGAACTTGGAAAAATTCAGAAATAATGCTAACTTTTAGACATTTTGTCAGACAAATAATTTCGACTTTTTCAAGTTGGAAAACTTCAGAATCAGGGTAACTTTCCGACGTTTTATCAAACTTTTTTGGACTTAGAAAATTTCAAAAAAAAAGTTCAAGTCAGACAACTTTTTACCTAACGGTGACTTTTAGACATTTTGTCAGACTTTTTTGAATTTGAAAAAATTTTCAAATTTTTATTGACTTTATCCTACTCAGTTGGAATAGGACTTCGAAAATTTTCAACGAAATTCCATTACGAACTTCAGTCAAAAAAATGTTTCGCTGACTTTTAGATATTTTGTCAGACTTTTTTGGACTTGGGAAATTTTTCAGAAATCAAATGAATTTTTCGACTCAAAAAAGTTTTAAGAAAAGTTCAAATTTTACGTTTTTATGGACTTGGAAAATTCAATGAGCGAAGGCATAAGTACTTAATTTAATTACTTCTCCTATGTTTTATAGTTAAATAGCGGGGAGTTTTTTTTATGACATTTTTGACAATTTTCATAATTTTTTCGTTGGTATAATCAAATGATTATGAAATTTTTTTTAATGTTTCTAATGTTTGAACCACTTTTACGGTCTGAAATTTTTCAACTCCAAAATTTCAGTGAGACAACATTTTTTCTGACTACCAGTCATAAGGCATAGGTGTCCATATCAAAAATCATGGAAATTAACGTTTGGTTGGTTATTTTTTGGCAATGCCTATTCCAACATAGCTTTGTTAGAAGTGTACATTGCGTTCTTCGATTGAATTCAAGAATAGGCACAACTGAGTGTTAAAGGGTGAATTGGAGTATCAGTTGCCACCACAATAACATGCAAAAATCCCAACAAAAATCGTTTTGCCAAGTATATGTAAAAAGCATTACCCCTCGTTCGATCTCTCATCAGCCTGTATGGTGGAAATAGCATCGAATTTACTCCCTATTCGAACACGACAACAAAAAGCGACTTGGAAGAATGAAATTACGACTTCCTCGCGGTAATAGATTTAAAAAATGTCGTAACTGGAGGAAAAACAACATCAAGATGGCGAATGTCGTAAAAAAATAAGCATATCGAAAAGACGGGAATAAAAATTGGAATTTTATCCTCGCGAATGGTTGTTTTCTGCGAAGGGGAAAACGTGATGTAAAGCAATGTCTATAAAACGATGTCAGGAGGGGTTTGACGAGCCTATGCCTAAGTGATTGGTAATTTTTTTCAATATTTTGGGTTGCTATTTACCTACTATTGTTTGAAAGGAAAACTCCATACGATTTTTATACCTCTTTTAGTAGAATTTCAAAGATTTAACCAACAAAATGTAGTACAAAACCACACATCGATCGAAGACAACAATTGTGATGATGTCTCAGTCCCACATGGTCAAGATTTTCGTGTTCAACATTCACACCTTCCATACGATGTGAGAAACACAACAATCAAACACTCAAATACGAGCACTACAACGGTATCGTTGTTTTTTTCGTTGTTTGCGGTTTTAATATCTTCGTACCAGGCGATCGCCATGAAAAGAATATGGTCTCTCAGAAGTAAAGAAGAAGAAAAAAAATGAATAAATACGTCTCGTTCACACATAACTATATCCAAGTATATGCTTGCACCTCGAAACATAGGTAGATAGACGAAGGATATACGTAGATCGGTCGTGTTGCACCATTTAGTATAATAGAAGCGTTTGCTGCAGCTTCCAGTTTCAAAGGAGTGTCGAAAGTTCGCATTGTACATAGAGAACCTGTCGACGTCGAGCATTATCGGATATCAAAACGCAAATAAAGTATAGGTTTTTTATGGGAGATTAATGCGTACGAATATCCCAGAGGTCGGAAGACCGGTCTGACGTTCGATTACATATTCGCGGCCGACTCGAATTACCAACGGTTGCGGTGTACATATACACCAAGAAGAAGGCGAAACGGAAGAGCGTATTTCTCTTTCCCATCGCTTGCTGACGATACGATGCCTTCGTGGTACAGATTACGGTTTAATTATTGAAAAATCTGCGTAAATGAAGCCGTGTGGATGCAGAATTGATGAGTTTTTCACAAGTGTATCGCGACAGCGTGCGGTCGCGATTCGCGAAACGCCCGAGTATGACCAAAGAATTGAAATTTTTTATGGTCGGAACGTACGCCGATGCATCGTGCCGAGGTCGGCAGTCGTCTCGCAACTCGGGCGATTTATTATTGCGAGCAGTTTGCCACGCTGGTGTATTAGTAAATGAAATGTAGGAAACGGAAATAAAATAATGGAAAGCGGCACTGCAAAGTTAAGAGCAAAAAAGTCAAAAAGGGGGATCGCAAAGGCACCCTTGAAACGTTTTACCAACCGAGCGAAGGGTGAAGTGACGCGAATTTCTTCTTAACAACCAATGAGAGGCATTTGGGATGTTGTTATTTCCGCAACCGACGACGCCACCGCTTACCACCGCCGTCGGTCTTGCTCCTGCTCTTGCTCTTGCTCTCGCTGCTGATATTCGGACGACCGGTGGTTACGCCGCATTATGTTTCTCATTTTCTTCTCTACAGCTCCGAACAACTTACGACGCCGATATTAGATCTATGTTCGGTGGTTGCGACTTGGAATTTATTCGTATTCGTGCTGAGCTCGTGCGCCGCAGCGCAGCTTCCACTATGTGCAGATCAGGCCCCCGTGTACAAATATTAAAAAAGAATTACTCCGGCATCCCCCTTTGGTCATTATCGAGCATCTGTTTTATTGGGAAATTGCGTTTTCAAAAGGTCGTTCGTTACGCTCTTCGATCCGCCATAATCGGACCGCCTCGACTTCGGTGTTTTTCACGCTGCTATGCTTGACAAATCTTTAAGTACCTTTTAATCAACTCCCGTGATCTTATCGATGGATGTAGGTGATATGTGGTGGTGATTATTGTTTGTATGGAGTGTGGTACATGTTTTTAGACCAGGGTGCGATTTATTTACGATAATTGACGATTATATGTGCTGACATCGACATGCGGTGCTGTTGCCTATGCCTTCTCTGATCCTTATAGCGAAACTATTTGTACTTGTACTTCGTCATAATATATTGTGAAAGTATTATGATGATGTATATGCGTCATGCAGCTATATTAAGAACGAGGGGTTTGTTTTTGGTCAATTTCAAAGCCCTTTCTTTGCCCTTTTTTACCGACTTCAACTATGAATTGAGACTGCTTCTCTCGGATTGATTAGGTTTTCAATCCAATATAAATAAAGTTGACAGAGAGATGATTTTTGAAAATTCAAAATAATTTTGGTAGCTTTGCTTGAAAATGAAGCCTACAATATGCAAAAAAAAATCCAATTGTTCATAAGAAAATTGTTTGAATATGATTTGATCAAATTGCTTCAAAAAATGGTATAAATAATTTATTCTTTGAACTCCTTGTGTATAACTCGACTTATTTTTTGTGAAACATGATGTAAATGCCTAATTGATGAAATTTGCAAAACTTAATCAAACTTCAGGTTGTCTAATGTCTATTGAGCAC
>FIZU01065915.1:0-17284 GCA_900064475.1 Pseudococcus longispinus
TTTTTTTTGGATCCGCGAAATACAGATCCTTTTTAAAAGGATCCGGATCACGGATCACAGATCATTGTGTTATGAAGAGAGGACCCGGATCACGGATCCACAGAAAAAAGGATCCGGATCCGGATCTGTGGTCAGAGGATTCGCGGGAAGCCGCGAACCCTGCTTTTACCCATACTCAGCTCGGTTCAAAGCAGTGATGAGAAGATCCTTTAGGTAAAAGATCTACATCCAAATCCTTTGGAGTGAGAGGATCTTTTTTAGATGAGATCCAGGTCAAGAGGATCTGATCTGAGATCCAAAGATCAGATGTTTTTTCAAATTTTGTTGTTTTGAAGGTTTTAGCGTGGTTTCTTTGATCTGTGTTTTTCCAAATTTAGAAGATCCAAAGATCCAAAGATCAGGTCTTGAAGCATCAAAAAGATCAAGATCATTGATCCGGGATCTTTTTGGGATCCGGATCTTCCCATCACTGGTCTTCGGAGAAATGTTGACTTTGAGACATTTTGTTAAGATCAGAGTTGGTGCGAGTCTCTGAAAATTCAGACTCTGAGTCGAAATGCGCGAGTCTTCGAAAATTACAACTCTGAGTCTCCCGACTGCGAGTCTTTAGTGAAAAATACTGAAAAGACTCAGAGTCTCAATACGAGTCCGAGTCGCTTGCGAGTCTTTTTTGCGAGTGCGAGTCTTTTTGTGACTACGAGTCTCCTTTTTTTTGCGAGTTCTAGTCTTTTTTTTACATACATCTCAGATGATACAATTCCATCATCAACAGAGGTCATTTACGATGGTTATTTTAAATTGGCTGTATTTGAGAAACCCCCTGGTGTTTGAGAAAAAGGATTTGGGAATTTTGTATTCGGGAAACGTAAAACCACACATTCGGGAAAACGGATTCATGAAAAAAAAATCAGGGAATTGGTATTCGGGAAAAACAGCTTTCGGGAAAGTGGATTCGGGACGGTGTCCGGGAATCATACTTCATTATTCGTAATCACATCTCGTACCAAAACTACATTCTCATTGTTATTTTCCAGCACGATTTGCAACAACATCAAAGAACGCTCGACGAAATACCCATTCAACTTCGCGTTCAACAGTAAAGTATTCAATTCGTCTACGGTAAGCACGTGTAATTATAATTGCGCACACGACTACGATAACTCAACGAGACCATCCATTCATTAACATTCATTTACTTAGGTACCTGCAACAGCAGCTCATTTATACGATGCGGTTCAAATTTATGCTCGTTCGTTAACGGAGATAATCTACGAAAAAGGTGATATTAGAAATGGCACAGACGTACTGCAGAAAATGCTTAATCAGACTTATCACTCTATACAAGGATTCGACGTACGTTTAAGTACTATTTTCGCACGAGTAAACAATCCGTTTCATTGTTAAACGCAAGTAAATGACCACGCGTGTTTCAAATACTGCACAGGTTTATATCGACGAGTATGGCGATGCCGAAGGAAACTACACTGTGATTGCTGTTCAACGAGACTCGAACGAAAGTGGTTTAGACCAAATGAAAATGCAACCAGTGGGCTATTTTCAATACATGATAAATAAATCGCACGACTTACCAGTACGTTGAATACGTCCAACACGAACATCGTATTCGATATTCGACTCAGGCACGAAACTTTCTTCGTAGGATTTCAGGTACTTTAACGAAAACAGACAATTTGAATGGGTCGGTGGTAAAATTCCGAACGCTGAACCGAGATGTGGATTCCATGGTGAAAAATGCGTCCCTAATATTAACTGGAAAACGCCCATAATGGTTGCAATATTATCCGGCGTACTTCTCGTCGGACTAGCTTTCGGCATAAAGTAAGATGCTAACAATATTCATCCTGAAATAGATAATAAAATTTGCCTAATGAAAATTAATTGAAACTGCGTTGAATAGATCGAAACAATGGCATCATTTAAGTACATATTAGTACCATTAAAAACTATCGATTATATTTTCCAGACATTACAGATACGAACAAAAACTCGCTTGTCTGTTGTGGAAAGTTGATATAAAAGACGTTACCATCATCGATGCTCCGATGAAAGACGAACGAATGAAACGGGTAAGAAGAAATTTGAGAATACTGTAATCTGTGGAGAAGATATCGTAAACAATTTTATAGCCACGTCGAATCAATTTATTCCATAAGTCAAGATAATAGTTCAATACATTACCGAATCACTCACTTTATCGTTATTTCACACTTTATGGGTTACAGATTGTCGATAAAAATGCTAAACCGTTTTTGGAGGAAAATGTTCCACAAAATTGTCGTACAACTTTGGCGTACTATAAAAGCAACGTTGTTGTTATGAGAAGAATACATAAGAAAACAGTAGACTTAAGCAGAACAATTCGAAACGAACTGATACAAGTAAATATCAAATATTTTTCATCAATTATTCAACGCGAAAGAAGAAAATATAAGTTATTTTCAAAATAACATCAAAATTTTGAACACGTGGTTTTGCCCGAACGCCGAACGGTCTTTTTGTAAACAAACAGTGCTACCACTATTCTCAGAAAAAAATTATGAAATTAAAAATTAAAAAATGCAATTTTTTTCTTTTTCTAATTATTTTAACGTTTTAATTGATATTTTGAATTTTTTTTTCAAATTTCAAGATACGAGAATTACGACATGAAAATTTAGCACAAATAATTGGAGCCTGTGTTGATCCTGGAAACGTATTTATTGTAATGGAATATTATATGAGAGGCAGTCTTCAAGATATTCTAATGAATTTCGACATAAAATTAGACCAAATGTTCATTTCATCATTAGTAGCTGACATTTTACGTGTAAGATAATTTAATTATAACATTTTGATCCTACGAATAAACATATTCCAAGGGATCAATCAATTATTTTCTTTTCAGGGTATGATTTACCTTCATCAAAGTGTAATCCATTGTCATGGTAATCTGCAATCGAGTAATTGTCTTATTGACAGCAGATGGGTTTTACGAATATCGGATTTCGGATTAGTAGAATTCAAAGGTATCCTACCAACGTCAAACCTTCGATTTAATAAAACCTCTATCAAATTTACACCGGTGAAATTAACTCGCCATTTCAATTTACAGCTAATCAAGAAGATCCGGATATACATTTGAAAGAAATGAAACGTAAATTGTATCGTGCTCCGGAGTTATTATCGCGAAACAGAAACGCTGCGATAAAAGGTACACAAAAAGGCGATATATATTCGTTCGGGATACTGCTTTACGAAATCGTAGGCAGATCAGGTCCTTGGGGTGATATAAGTATTGACGACGAAGGTACACGCATCGATTTATAGTCTTAAATACGTCACGATGAAAGTAAATATTTCAACTTTATCCCTCCAGAGATTATTTACCGCGTTCAAAATGGATACCAAAACGGTAGATTATTTCGGCCTAATGTTAACGTCCTGCAGACGCAAAAATTTATCGTCGATTGTATGGAAAAATGCTGGAATCAAGATCCCGATCAAAGACCCGAATTCACACTAGTACGGGAACTTTTAAAAGGCCTTCACAGCGGACTGTAAGTTCACCTTGCTGAAAGTATCTGCGATAACAAATTCGTCTAATTTTTCATTTATGTTTGACAGTAAGCCAAACATATTTGATAATATGTTGGCCATTATGGAAAAATACTCGTATAATCTCGAAGAACTTGTACGTGAAAGGACTGAGCAACTAAGCCAAGAGAAAAAAAGAACCGAAGAACTATTACACGAGATGTTACCTCCGTATGTACCTAATCATAATCAGTATAGGTAATAAAATCAACAATTTGTAAGCATTTACACGAAGCTTTTTTATTTTCAATTTTCAGTACTGTAGCTGAAACGCTGAAAAATGGTCAACGAGTAATAGCCGAAAGTTACGACTGCGTTACTATCTATTTCAGCGATATTGTAGGATTTACAGCGTTGTCAGCCATCAGCACTCCTTTAGAGGTACACATGAGCTCGATTGATTATATTTTCAGCATTAAATTAACGTTTACGATGATACCTTTGCTAGGTTGTCGATTTACTCAATGAACTGTACACCACCTGCGACTCGATTCTTACTCAATACGATGTATATAAAGTTGAAACTATCGGAGATGCTTACATGGTGGTTAGCGGATTACCTTTGAAAAATGGTAACAGACATGCCGGTGAAATAGCCTCGATGGCTTTACAAATGTTGGAGAAAATTCACACTTTTGAAATAAAACATATACCGAATGAAAGATTAAAAATACGTATAGGAATTCATTCAGGTAACAAGTAATTTCTTAGAAAATTTATATTTGAGATGAACAAACGTTACAAATGAATCGACTTTAATAGGAAGTTGTGTTGCGGGCGTAATTGGAGTAAAAATGCCACGATATTGCCTATTTGGAGATACAGTGAATACAGCATCAAGAATGGAAGCCACTGGTAAACCATTAGAAATTCACATATCAAAGTATACTAGAAATCTATTACAAGAATTAGGCGGATATTATTTCGTAGAAAGGGGTATTGTTCATATAAAAGTGAGTTGAATTATTTTAATTTAAATTTAAAAATAATAGGTATAATGCATTTTGGCCTGATTCGATAAAAAAATTAAATATTTCAGGGTAAAGGAGAAATGATAACGTATTGGCTCAAAGGTGAGGATAAATCAGTAAGGCAACAACGTTTATTATCATCGACAACACCCCTTCGTAGTACTAATGGGTATTATGGAACCCAAAGTAAGTCGATCATTAATTACAGTTACTCTAATATCAACTTTTTCAACATTTCAAAATACCCTGCAGGTTCTGAAGCTCCAGATTTGATTAAAAGACTGAAAATTGGTACAGTAGCTGTTCCAATTGATGACTCCGAAAGTACTTCAAAACGACATATCATAAAATGATAATTATGATATTTTTTTCATTTTGTTTTCCAAGAAAAAGAGTTGTGATAATTTTAAAATGTAAATTATTTTGTACATAGTTTAGTTAAATTTCATGTTTTGTAAATGATATATTTTTAAAAATGTTCCTAAAAAATGCAATAAAAAATATATGTTTTCATACTCGAGTTCAACAGTTACTAGCTTTAGGAATTTCATGACAGAGAGAAATTGTAAGACCGATTTCCTATTTTACAAGAAATTTGATTTACATGCATTAACGTCATTTTTTTGGCATTCAATTTGTCGAGATGACCTTGCAGAGTGGGTAAAATATCTTGAATTTCTTTTCGTTTGTTGCCAAGACACCATACTAAACTTACGTGAAATGCAGGATCCTGAAAAAAGAATAGAAAAATAAATTTTACATTTAAAATCAAGAAATGAACGAGCGTGTAATTTCACACGTCCGACATTTGAGTTTGATCCTTTTGCGTTGAGCTTTTTTTATTGCGTATTTTTACAAGTTCATATTTTTTCCATATTTCTTTTAGATTCAAATCACTTGAAGAATTTTTTTAGATTCAGATTAGATCTAACGCAAAAGATCTAATCTACAGATCCAAAGATCACTCCTCAGTCAAACGTTGAGGATCTTAAATCTTTGTAATTTGTAGTGATCTGATCTATGATCTTTATAAAGATCATAGATCAATCGAATTTCAAGAAACTTTGATCTAAAATTCTCAAAATATGCATCTTCAGTTGAAAGGAATTGATCTTTTTTGGGATCTTTATCTTTTTGTGGATCTATATCTTTTTTTGAAATTGATTAATTGAGAAGATTTAGATATTGGAATCCAAAATCTAGATCTTCCCAATTAATCAATTTCAAAAAAAGACGAAGATCCAAAAAAAGATCCGTTTCTAACTTTCTTTCAACTGAACATCCATATTTTGAGGATTTCAGATCAAAGATTCTTGAAGTTCGATTGATCTATGATCTCAGTTTTTCTTTACTTTTTTTATTCGACATTTCAAACAAATTATTGATACAAACAAAAAACAGTTTTTTGTTGTTTTTTTTGTTTATTTAAAAAAAACAGTTTTTGTTTTTTAAAAAAAACGTTTTTTTGTTATGATGAAAAAAACGTTCGTTTAATGTTTTTATAAAAAAAAAGTTTTTTGTTGATTTTCAAAAAAAAAATTTTGTTTTTTTTTAAAACATTTTTTCTTGTTTTTTTAAAAACAAACATTTTTTGCTGTTTTTTTTTTTCAAAAAAAAAGTTTTGTTTTTTTTAAAAAGAAGTTTTTTGTTTCTTCAGAAAAGTTTTTTTTCATAAAAAAGTTTGTTTTTTTGAAAAAAAATATTTTTGTTTTTTCAAAAAAAAAGTTTTGATTTTTTTTTATTTTTAAAAAAAGTTTTTTGTTTGTATTTCGGTATATTCTGAGTTTTTAATTTTTTTAAATGATATTTTTCGTGGAAATATCAAGAAAATGAATTAAACGAATTTTTTATGTTTTTCTCTAAATTCAAAAAGTTTCAAAAGAATGTTTTTAAAAAAAAAAAACAACAGAACGTTTTATAAAAAAAATAACAAAACGCGTTTTTTTCAATTTTTAAAAACGCCAAAGACAGTTTTTTAAAAAAAAAAAACAAAAAATGATTTTTTAAAAAAAAAACAAAAGATGATTTAAAAAAAAAATGATTTTTAAAAAAAAAACAAAAAATAATTTTTTTTAAAAAAACAAAAAAATGATTTTTAAAAAAACAAAAAAATGATTTTAAAAAAAAAACAAAAAACACTTTTATGAAAAAAAAACTTAAAAAACAAAAACTTTTTAAAAAACCAAAAACATTTTTTTAAAAAACCAAAAACATTTTTTAAAAAAACAAAAAACTTTTTTCAAGTCAAAAAACAGCAAAAATTGTTTGTTCTTGAAAAAACAACAAAAAATGTTTTTAAAAAAAACAAAAACGATGAAAAACGATTTTTTTTGAAAATCAACAAAAAACTTTTTTTTATAAACACAACAAGCAAACGTTTTTTTTATAAAAACAAAAAAACGGGTTAAAAAAAACAGAAAAACTGTTGAAAAAAAAAACAACAAAAAACATTTTTTTTTTGTTTGTATCAATAATTTGTTTGAAATTTCGAATAAAGAAACTAAAAAGGTAAAGAAAAACCTGTTTTTTTTTCAATTATAAAAAAACGTCTTTTAAACATTTTTCTGTTTAAAACCCGATCTGTGTTTTTTTTGGACGTTTTGTTTAAAACAGGGCCCTGTTTTAAACATGACTGCTCGAGCGGAACGGAAATGGTATTTTTGACTAGGAAACAGAAACGGAAACGCAACATTAGTGCGAGTGAGAACCGTTTCCAGAACCGAAACCTAATAAGTTCAAACTGCGGAAACAGAAAGGGAATGGAAACCTAAAAATCGAATAATAACGTTTCTTTTTCTTTTAATTGAAAGGTGTTTGGCTGTTTGCTGTCTCAGTTTTCTGTTTTCTTGAGGTATGACCGTATGAATTATTCGTTCAAATTGAAAATTGCGTCAGGTTCAAGATATAAACTTAGTATTATTGGGCAGTAGCACAAATTTTGGCATTTTAAGCGAATTTCAGTAAATGGGGACGAAAAAAGGAACGGAAACCGAATTTTTTGAAGGGAGGAACGGTAACGGAATTCTTCAAAATAAGAAATGGAAAAAAAAGGGAAACGTTATTGTATTTTGGGAAATTGGAAACCAAATCAGAACGAAATGAGAAGTTTGGAAACGGAAACCCTAAAAATAATAGCGTTATCACATCCCTGGATCATAGATCAGATCATTACAAATTCCAAAGATTTAATTTAAGATCTTCAAAATTTGACTGAGGAGTGATCTTTGAATCTGCAGATGAGATCTTTTGTGTTGGATCAAATCTGAATCTAAAAAAATCCCTCAAATGATCTGGATTTGTATCTTAGCAACTTCTGCACGTAAAAGAAGGAAAAAATATGAACTTGTAAAAATACGCAACGTAAAAGTGTCAAACGCAAATGTCGGGCATGTCAAATTACACCCTCCTATAAAAAAGTGTATCAACAATAGGAATACGAACTTCGTAAAAAGTTGGTAATTTAAATTCCAGTAAACTTTCATCGACTAATTTGATGCATTTTAAAAGTTCATCATAAACGTGTTGAATCCTGAGTCCCACGAAAGATCTGGTATTTTCTTCGTTAACAAAAACAGCAAGTTCTCCAACATCTATGTAAAAACTGAAATATCAATCAGATTAGATTGATTTTATGCAAAAAAAATATCTAGCTGATAATATATTACCTTTTCACGTATTTTAATCTTTCTTTCAAATCTTCGACGAACAGATCGATCCAATGATGCCTTAATATCACAGTCCGACTTAAACTAATATGAAAATTATCACAAGAGTGAAAATTAATACTTTCACCGGAATACTTAATTAATGTGTCACAGATCGAGTGAAACTGCTTCGAATTATCATCTATCAATTAAAAAGTGTTCATTAATATATCTGAAACATTATCACACAAATTCCATCCAATAAAACTGTGCAATATATCATCTTTATGAATCTCCTTGAAGTACTTACAAGGTATATATACGCTGGTCACCCAATTTCCTCTCTCATGAGGAAACGATCTAACTCTGCCATAATGTAATTCGGCATCATCTATTACTTCTGCAGGTGCTACGAACAGATTTCGAATCGATTCGGGTAGTGGTAGTCTGCAAATATTCGATAATTGTTAATTCTTCCAGAAGTACAACGTAAGTAAGTAAAATTTGTAAAATTTACTTTGGGATCTTTTCAGTGGCATGTGTTTCTTGAGATTTGCAGGTTGAATCGATAACTTCATTTTCTTCATCGGACTGGTAACTTTCGGAAAGTAATTTCAAAGAGTTGATAGATTTAGACATGACATAATATATGCAATTAGAAAAGAAACTAATTAAATAGATTAACAAATAACCCCATGAATAGTTTCACTATTCGCACTTTCAAATTCGTTGATTTTAAAATCACCTACAGACAAGAATTTGAGTAAACTTTCTACTCCGTTTCTTATAAACAGACGCTCGTGATCAACTTTCTTATCAACTTGAAACGGCGCCAACAAAGAGCATGCGCGATGCAGCATTCAGTACAATTGAAAACCAAATTTAATTACCGTGCAGAGTGTTTCTTCTTGTTGGTAGTTATAATCACACAAATTTCCTGTAAAATGGCAGCTGTAGAAAATACCAAAATTGAAAATGTTGCTCAAACTGCGTAAGTGTTTTATATTTATTCTCAATCAGCTGTTTAACCTAATTCTAAGCTTTCAAAATCATATACTTTTTTCAGATCTTGGTGGAATGATGTGGTTATGGGGCCAGCCGATCCTATTCTAGGTGTTGCCGAGGCTTTTAAACGTGATACGAACCCGAAAAAAGTCAATTTGGGAGTAGGAGCGTACAGAGATGACGATGGCAAACCATATGTTTTACCTAGTGTTTTAAAAGTGAGAGTGATGCAATCAATTAATAAATTGGATTAAGATTAGATCTAATTTAGAAATATTGAAAAAATTTATCATTGATACGATACTCTATCGTATATAGGCTATGAATTTTTATTCTAAATTCGATTTTTCTAGGCAGAAGAACTTCTAGCTGCTGAAAAACTCGATAAAGAATATGCCCCCATTTCTGGATTCCCAGATTTCTGCAAATTGAGTGCTCAGTTAGCTTTAGGGGAAGATTGTGTGCAATTGAAAAATGAACAGGTTTGCCATGAATAAAGTTTTCATTTTTGTTTGAATTTTATTCTAGTTTTTAATACCTAACTTTGTTCTTATTCAGACCGTAACCGTACAAGGAATTTCAGGCACTGGCTCTCTAACAATCGGAGCAAGATTCATCAAGGAATTTTTCCCCGGCGTCAAATGTGTTTGGATCCCTACACCTACGTGGGGCAATCATGTCAAAGTATTCAACCATGCTGGACTTGAAGTGAAACAATATCGTTATTATAATCCAGACACTTGTGGATTTGATTATAATGGAGCGATGGAAGATATTAAAGTATGATTCGAGGAACACTTTCACTTTTTTGTTTTTATTCGGAACTTTATCGATGATTTATTTCTATTTTAGAACATTCCCAAAAGATCTGTAATTTTGTTGCATGCTTGTGCTCATAATCCAACTGGCGTTGATCCGAAAGCTGAGCAATGGAATGAAATTTCAAAAATTGTCAAAGATCGTGAGCTGTTTCCCTTCTTTGATATGGCCTATCAAGGATTCGCTTCTGGTATATTTTTTTGATTCAAATTAAATCATATGTTGATTTTTTTAACTTAATTTGAACGTTTTTTATGCTTCATTTCTAGGCAATGTTTCGAAAGATGCTTTCGCTGTGAGATTATTCTTAGACGATGGTCATCAAGTAGCATTATCTCAATCATTCGCAAAAAATATGGGACTTTATGGTATTTTTTTGCATTTTGTTTAATTTTTTGTTGGAAATTTACATTTTAATTGAATTTTTTACCAGGTGAAAGAGCTGGAGCATTAACATTGACTACTGCAAACAAAGAAGAAGCAGCTCGTGTCCTCTCTCAATTGAAAATAATAATTCGTCCTATATATTCCAGTCCACCTATTCACGGAGTGAGAATAGTCACAAAAATATTATCTGATCCAGAACTCAAAGCTCAATGGTGATAATAATTTTATCTCTAGTTTGAAAAATTACAACAAATTTCGTTAATCATTTTATTAAATTAATTATCAGGTTGAGCGAAGTGAAAGGAATGGCTGACAGAATAATTTCAATGAGAGCTCTATTAAAAGAACAGCTCGAAAAGAAGGGTTCTAAGAGAAACTGGAATCACATCGTTGATCAAATTGGGATGTTTTGTTTCACTGGATTAAATCCAACTCAAGTAAATTTGCCTACTTCTACTTTTTTTAAAAAAATTATTCTAATTAGACGAAAAATTGATAACATTATCATTTTTTGTAGGTTGATAGGTTAACGAAAGAGTTCAATATTTATTTAACCAAAGACGGCAGAATTTCGATGGCTGGTATTTCTACCAAAAATGTCGAATATATTGCCAATGCAATTCACCAAGTTACCAAAGACTAAATTCTCTCATCAATTTTCTCCTATCATTAATGCTCATAAAATGAACATAATAGGTATATTAGTTAAACATTCGATACATCGTTACCATGTTTTTTTAATCATTATCATTACTAAATCGTTTTAAAATACTCTGCGTTCCTTTTTCCCATCATGGAAACGATTATTTCTACGTTATCATTGCAATTTTTGGATTTTTTTAGTACGAAAGTGAACTGAGATAGGCAATATACTTTTTTTGATTTATTTGAAGCGTATTATTCGTTGAATATTTCGAAAAAATATATAGACGGGAATGGAATTCGTATTAAATTGCGTAGCGTCCATAAAAATAGTAAAATGGTGCCTGTTTTGATTATCACACTCGATTTATGACGCTTAACGAGTGTTTATCAATCGTTGTTATCTCGCCATTAGATTTATACCTCTTGAATCAAACTTTCGTTCGAATAATTCATCATCGTATTACCAATTACAATTTGTTAATTCTTTTTTTAAATATAAAATCGAGCATGGTTATGACCATTTCAATTGTCCATTCGTGTAGATTTTGAATCTATAATCTGCTGCATTCATTCTCGATACATGATGCGAAACAATATTAAAATCATTTCGTAGCAAGTTTCACGTGTAAATTATAAATAGAATAAATAAACGACGTGTTTATTGTCGAAAAAACCATTGGACAGGTACTTGAATTTACTAAATTTTACGAATTAGCTAAGCTATCTGCCTTCTTACGAATTTTAATCTATTCACGAAGATTAAAGTATTAGTGATATCATAAAAAAAATTGACAATTCGACGACCAAGTTCAATAAAAAGAACGTTTTACGAATAACTTTATTTTTGAAAAATAATAATTATAAAATATAACAAAAGAAGGGCACAATAATAAACAACCATCAAAAATGGTAATTAAATTTTAAGGCACATTTTCGCTTAAACAAGTTTAAAAATACAACAAAAAGTAAAAGAAGAGTGATTCATAACATAAACATTACATTATAACAGAAAATGGATTGTATCATGAACTCTGAACACATAATTAAATTTCAACATAAACAGAATAAATCACCAATACATTATTAATAAGTAATTAACATGCGCCGCATATTTTACTCTTGGTAGGTTCGCTATTTTCCAGGTTAATATTTATTACTCCGGTACCATTCGTGGTTTCTTTTTCTTCTTGTCTTTTTTGATCGTTTTGTACTATCTGTAATTATGGAAATTGGTTAGTTTACTTTTATTGTTATATTAATGAGGGTATTTTTAGGGGAATTTTATTCAGAAAAAAATACAAATTGGCCTGAGGCAGAAATGAGGAGAAATGATTTGATTTTTGACAGAAAAAAAGAATACTTTGGGGGAGTGCTCAAAATCGACAGAATTCAATCTCTAATTAGACCAAAGATAAAAAAAAAATGAAACCAGTTTTTCTTTTTTTTACTAGATCTCTTTTAAATATGTACTTTTTGGAAATTACCACAGTTAAAATTAATTCCTCAAAATTTTAAACTTTATATCATTTTAAGAGCTTTTCAAGTGATCCGGGTCATCTTAGTGTTTCTATAATCTGATTTAAATTGTCCGAAGAGTTCAAAATCTCGCGTGGAAAATTCGAAGGTGTTTCTTGAATTCGTATTTTAACTTTTCGGGTTCCACTCTTCGAAAAAATCCTGAATTCTAGGTATTTTCAACACAAATTTTCCTTTCCAGAGCTATCGTTTGTTCCAATGAATCATAAAAAATCTGAATATTTTGAAAAAAATTGAAAGATGAAGAATTTTGCATCTCTATTTTATTTATTAAACTTTGTTTCTACGTTGATTGACTTTGGAAAAATTATTCAATTTTTTCCATTGGAAATTTAAAAAATTTGTATAATCTACAAATATTTACTCAACTACCAGTATATTAAAATAATTTTGGAAACACTTTGGAAAAACCATGAGAAAGTTCGCTTGCTTTTCTTTCTCAATGGACTGATTTTGACCATTTTTGTTTCACAATGTTTCTTTTGACAAAAAAAAAAATCAAAATTTCATCATTCTTTTCATTTCTTGACTTTTTCTGGAAATTTTTTTCAAATTTGAGGCAGAAAAAATCAAAATTTTGTCTTTTCAATTTTTTTTTGGAAAAACCTTTTTACAATTTGAAATGGGAAAAATCAAAATTTTGTCATTATTCAACATTTTTGACGTTACTTGAAATTTTTTGAAGAAATTTGGGATAGAAAAAACCAAAATTTCGTAATTTTTTCATTTATTGACATTTTTTTTTTCAATTTTTTGAAAAAAGCCGTCGAATTTGGGATTGAAAAAAATCAATTTTTTTTCTTTTTCAAACGTTTTTTGACATTTTTAAAACTTTGTTGAAAAAAAATTTGCAATTTGGGGACCAAAAAAATTAAAAACTTTGTCATTATTCAGCAATTTTGACGGTTTTATAATTTTCTTGAAGAAATTTGAGACGGAAAAAAAACAAAATTTCGTCATTTTTCTCATTTTTCAACATTTTTGACAATTTTTTCAATTTTTTGAAAAAATTTTTTCAAATGTGGGGCAAACAAATCAAAATTTTGTTTCTGTAAAACATTTTCTAACATTTTCGACTTTTTCCCCCTAATTTTTTGCAAAAAGTTTTGGAATTTGGTACAGAAAAAAATCACAATTTCGCCTTTTTCAAACATTTTTTGATTTTTCTAAATTCTTCTTGGAAAAGAATTTGCAAATTTGGGACCGAAAAAAAATTGTTTTTTTCCTCATTTTTCAACACTTTTGACAAGTTTCAATTTTTTCAATTTTTTGAAAAAAATTGTCAAATTTGAAATAAAAAAAAATCAAAATTTTGCCTTTTTCAATTTTTTTTGACATTTTAAAAAACTTTTTGAAAAACATTTTAAAATTTGGGACAAAAAATAAAAAATCTTGTCTTTAAACATTTTTAAAACTTTTTTGAAAAACGTTTTCAAAATTTTGAACAAAGAAAATCAATATTTTGTCATTCTTCAAGATCTTTGACGGGTTTCTAATTTTTTTGAGAAGATTTTAAAATTTGAGACAGAAAAATAATCAAAATTTTGTCATTTTCTTCATCTTTTATAATTTTTTGATCTTTTTTTCAATTTTTTGAAAAATTTTTTTGAATTTGGGACAAAAAAAAATCAAAATTTTGTAATTTTTCAACATTTTTAAAACTTTTTTGGAAATGATCCAGTTCACCAGCCTCTCCTGATGGACCGATTTTTACTATTTTTTTCAAAATGTTTCTTTTGACGAGTAAATATGCCATCAAGCATCAAGGTACAAAATGTTTCAAATTTTGAACAGAAAAAAATCAAATTTTCGTTTTTCATTAAAACTTTTGACATTTTTCCAACTTTTTTTGGAAATAAAAAAACGTTGTAACTGTTTGTCAGTATCTTCCAATAGAATGATTTTTCCCATTTTTTTTCAAAATTTTCTTTTCGAGGCTCAAAAACTTAGCATCAAGATTCAAAAGTTTTCAAATGTGGGACACAGAGAAATCAAAATTTCGTCATTTTTTAAAACACTTTTGAAAAATAAGAAAATTTTGTGACAGTGTGCCAGCTTCTGCCAATGAACCGATTTTGACTCATTTTTGTTTTAAATTTTATTTCAACGTCTAGATGCGTCATCAAGCATCGGGAACCAGAAATTTCCAATTTTGGCACAAAAAAATCCAAATTTGTTCATTTTAAAAATTTTTTGGCAATGAAAGCCTTTATGACAGTTTGCTAGCCTTTCACAATAGACAGGTTTTGACCATTTTTTTTTTCAAAATATTTCTTTGGACGGGTAGATGTATCATCGAGCATAAAGGTCCAAAAATTTAATATCAAGGTCTAAAAATGTTCAAATTTGGGACAAAAAAATGAAAATTTTGTTATTTTTTGACATTTTTTTGGAAAGTTATTTCAAATTTAGGACAAAAAAAACAACTTTTGTGTTTTAAAAACTTTTTTGAAAAATGTTTTCAATTACTTAGAACATGAAAAAATCAAAATTTTGTCATCCTTCAATATTTTTGAAAAAAAAAATTCCAATTTTGGGACAAAAAAACAATTTAAATTTGGCCATTTCTGCCATTTTTGTAATTTTTCCATTTTTTTGGAAATTTTATTTTTTAATTTAGAATAAAAAGTCAAAATTTTGTCTTTTTAAAATTTTTTTCGAACAGAAAAAAATCAAAATTTGGCCAATTTTGCCATTTTTAATATATTAAAATTTTTCTGACATTTTTTCAATTTCTTTGGAAAAAATTTAAAATTTGGAACGGAAAAAATCAAAATTTT
This sequence comes from Pseudococcus longispinus, assembly GCA_900064475.1. NCBI lineage: Eukaryota > Metazoa > Arthropoda > Insecta > Hemiptera > Pseudococcidae > Pseudococcus > Pseudococcus longispinus. The sequence goes on from FIZU01065915.1 coordinate 15,382, forward strand.
GTCATTTTTTAACATTTTTGACATTTTTAAAACTTTTTTGGAATAAAGAGAAACTCGTAATCAGTTCACCAGGCTCTCCTAATGGACTAGTTTTTACCATTTTTTTTCAAATTTTTTCGTTTGCCATGTAAATACGTCATCAAGCATCGAGGTCCGACATTTTTCAATTTTAGGACAAAAATAATTAAATATTCGTCATTTTTTCAACTTTTTTGACATTTTTGGAAAAATTTGTCAATAAAATATTTTCATAGAAATTAAAATAGAGTTTGCCAGCCTCCCACTGAACAGATTTTAACGATTTTTTTCAAACAATTTGTTTTGACGTGAAGATATATTAGGTATCATGCATGAGATCCAAAATTTTTCAAATTTGGGCTGGAGTAACAGAGCAGTCCTAGAGCACTGACCCCGATTTTGACACAATACAAAACGATGAAAATCATACCTTTGCGACTAAACAATTAGCAGCTTCGTCTATATTTATATTATCTCTGGCTGACGTCTCGAACCAACCAACAAATTGGTTTTCTTTACAAAATTCGTCCATTTTATTATGATTATTGACTATTCCTTCTTTTGGTTGATCACACTGCGAAACAGGAAAAAAAACCACAACGTTAGGTAATTATTAACCGCCTACGTCTAAATACTCGATACTACATGCATTAATTACAAAGCCTATAATTTTCCCAAGATGTGCATTTTTAAACATGCGAATGTGATAATTGTACATATTGCTAGTCATATGATATCTTAATACCTACTTTATTTGCTAGCAACACGCAAGGTATCGTTTCACCATTGGCAAGTTGTACTTTAGCATCGAGATCTTGTTTCCATTTGGTAACTGCTTCGAATGTCGATACTCTGGTTACATCGAATACAATAAAAGCTCCGACAGCTTCTTTATAATAAACCCGAGTCATATTACCGAATCGTTCTTGACCTAGGAACAAAATCAACATTAAATATCTTTCTAATTACTTCATTCTCGTCAAAATAAACAAGAGGGAAAAATGGCGGTAAATATTTTCTTATCGTGTAAATCACGCGGAGATCGCTTTCAGCAAGGACTCTGAATTTTTAATTTTGTACGATGGTTTGACAGAGAAGCGCCGGAACCACGTCCTCGCCAAAACACCTACTCTTCGAAAACAAATGACCAAAACCAGTTTGAAAATGGCGACCGGCAAATTACAGCTTGAGATTCAATTACAGTACAAAATTCTTCGCATTTTTTTCGACCTGACACGCGGCGAATGGACCAATCGTCGGATGAATAACAAGTACGGAGATTACGTAACACGTGCATATTTTTATAATCAGCCATTTTGCAATCTTCTCGAACGACCACAGATCGTTATTTACGTATTTAACTTGAAATTAACGAAAAACATCGCTTCCGATTTCTGAGAGATCTCTCGATGATATTTATCAAGGTGTGGAAAACTCGATGAAACGATTTGTTCGCAGTAATTTTTTCCACGAAGACGAGTCGAGTATCACGTCGTCGTTGGAATGGAAATTAGATATTCTACGTCGCGAAATCGTCGAGCTTTTGGGCGTAGTTTGCAGTTTATCGATTAGAGCTACCTCTTTTTTCAGTATTTATCTTGGTCACGCGAATCCAAATGAGAATTACCCTTTTTTTACGACGATAAAAATAGAATCAATTCTGCCCACGGTGGTAATAATTGAAAAACTCGAACGCAGCAAATGCATGAGAAAGGCTGATTTTTACACTGTCTATTTCATAATAGGTAAGTCTAAAAATGTCACTTCGGATGAGTAATTGAAATGAAAATGAAATTTAAATTTTGGAAAGAAGCAAATTATATCGTCGCGAATATCTCGAGAACCGGTTCACAAAAATGAAAATAGTATATGACCTTTTTTATTG